>JAILXH010098010.1:5309-25369 GCA_023558415.1 Piaractus mesopotamicus | reverse complement strand
AAAAAAAAAAAAAAGGTTCTTGAAGATATATCTATATAGAACCATGCACACTAAATAACCCTCTGCATGATTAAAGGGTTCTTTGCATCATGAAAGGGTTCTTTAAACTGATGGAGAATGTCATGTATGGTTCTAAATAGAACCTTTTTGAAAACGGTTCTGTATAGCACCAAAAAGGTAGAAGAACCCTTTTTGTTGCTATACAGAACCATTTTCTTTACTATAGAACCCTTAAAGAACCATCTTTTTAAGTGTGCAGTAAAAAAACCAGCCTGTTTCACAATAAGGGATAAAGAGAGGCTGGAACATGTTCATGTAAAAGAGAATGTTTTTTGGTGCATAAACCCACAATTATCACTATAAGTGGATATCAGTGGAAGAAAATGAATGGAAAACGCAGGATATAAGCCCTTAGACGCTGGACGATTTTACCAGCCAGTCGATACATCAGTCGAGCCCTGCCTCTGACTCCGACCACCTTCCTACTTGAGGGAGAGAAAGCTAACACATCCCTACAAATCACCCCCCAACTTAAATTAGTTTCCTGCGACACATCCACAGTCCTTCAACGCCCGGCACTCTGTGGGCACTCAGAGGAGAAGGGAGGCCTCCCTGCGCTCTGTGATTTTGACATCACAGGTTTGGGTTTTTTTCGTGGAGGATTATAATTATGCAGACTGTAATTACATACGCTCTCATGGTGCAGTAATTGGACATGATAAATGTTTACATGCGCTCTTGTTTTTTGCTTGCACGTACCTCAGAAGTGACCCCATTAAGTCTACTGGAGAAAACAAGGTGAACAGAGAACCTAAAATTTTAATTTTCAAATCAACAGTTGCTCCAACTGGCTGACTAGTTTTCTATGGATACTTTCAAACAACAACATTGCTATATGACCACATTTAGTGATACTCCATTCCTAATTTAAAGGGCGCATACAATGGAAAACAGAAAAGTATGATGAGTATGACGCAGCATGTAAACACTGCTAAAGTTTTAAAACATATTGTTGACTCCCCAGCTGCAAAATAGCCCCTTTTAAATGAAATGTTTTAGTGATGTCACAAAAACCAACACATTTACATATATCTGCCTGAACAGCAGCTTAGCCCCGCCCACTAACATCGAAGTTGTGTGATTCAGCTCTGACTGCTTTCTGAAAGCAGGACAGCCAATCAGAACAAAGCTCATTTATAAATATCCGTCTTAAAGGCACAGTAACAAAACATGTTTAATTCTAATGAGATGAAAATGGTCATTTAAGAACGAAGCATGGCTGTTTTTAGTATAAAATGTCACACAGTCATATGCAAAAGTTTGAACGCATTTTATTTGCTTGATTTTCTTAGTCAAAATAAGTTAAAACATCCTCTACAGGAAACTGAAATGTGTGTTTTAGTTTTAATAAACAATTTATTTGAGTTTAACATGTTGGAAAAAAATAAAACATGAAATACACAATGTGGCATTACTTTTGAGCAGTCCAAATTTTGTTTTTTCCCCAAATAAATAAACAGTAATTGTGCATTAAAATGTGCAGTGTGTTCTCTATAGAGAACGTGTTAACAGCGCCATCAGAACAGACGCAGCCACACTGAATGAGATGAATGTAATTTTTTCCCCTGACGTCTGTAATGTTAAGAGAAAATGTAGTAGGCATATTGAAATGTAATGAGCCATTAGGACGCTCTTTCTCCAAATGGAACATTAATTCAGCCGGGTACACATCAAATAATAGCAGACCTGCCCACGGAAATTGTGTGAAAAAGCTTGTTTGATGGAGTTTTTACTTTTTTATGTAACGACATACCCTGTGCTTTAGTCTATCCCTTCGTTTACAAAATGATTACTGAATGGAGGAGCAATAAGAAGGATTTTGTACGGTCGACAGTGGCAGCAAGTAATTGGATGTCAGGCAGTGTTAACATTAATGGAACACTTATATGATTGCGTAACACTGATAAAAAAAGGTGGAAAAAAGTGTGGCACGCTGGTGTTTCTTTCATGAGAGTTCACACCGCTGCGTTCTCAGAAGGTGGCGTAGGGCTGCACTTCTCACCATAGCAAAGCGACAGCCAGCGACAGCTAACTGGCTAGCTAAAATTAGACAAAATACTTGTTTGTTAATTACAGATAACAAAGAAACAACGAAAAACTTAGCTGACATTTCCAGTGGCGCACTGATACGACCCCAGCTGTCATTTGGATATGTCAGGGGTCGACAACATGCCGCTCAGGAGCCGCATGCGGCTCTTCTACTGTCTTGTTGCGACTCTACAGCAGAATTAGATTTTTAGGTAAAAACAAAATAATCCTCCTTTGCACAAAAATAAAGCTTTGCTGATCATTTAACACAGTTTTAACAGTAAATGGTCTTAAACGCTGGAGATAATATATAACTGCTAATGCACCCTTCAACCCTAAAGGTCAGCACGCAGACTGCTGGTCACCATAGCAGCGCAGACAACAGTCTCGCCTAGCTAGTAGCTAACGAAAAGGCAAAGAGAAAGATTTAAGATGAACATTGATAATCTGGAGATGAATAGACTTATTTGCATTTATTATCACTCCAACTGGTTTCCTAATTCGTTAATCTGCAAACACTAAAAAGCAGCGAAGCTGAAGCCAGTTTCTCATTCACCAGCTTCTTGATCAAATTTTCCCGTTCCACCTTAAATGGTGCAGCAGTGAGCTACATTCTGGCGCCTCAGGCACCATTTAAGGTGGAACGGGAAAGTCAGAACAAGATGTTGGAGATTGAGAAACTGACTTCAGTCTCATAAAAAGTCGAATGTTAAGAGACATTTTACAAGAAACTGTTCCACTTTCGGAAACATTTCCTGCTGGAGATGTGAGGAAAGCAGCTATAGCTGAGCTAAAGCTTAAAGGAGAGCAAAGTAAGTTTGCATTTTTGTTTATATTTTTTATCCTGCACTAGGACATTAGCACATACTGAGACATATTTACAGCCAAGATGGTGAAACGTTACTTCAATAAAATGAACATAAAATGTTGTGGCTCCCAAGGTGACAACTCGACCAAACGGCTCTTCTTAACATTTGGGTTGCCGACCCCTGGGATATGTACAGTCAAAAAAGTCAACTACTACTACTGACTATCTTGGAGGTGGGGTAATTTCATGTTTCTCATTTTAGTCCTGTCTGCATGCGCATTGTCACAGTTAGATGGACTGTGCACTCCCTTATCAGTAAAGGTTCCACTGCCTTTTACCTTCTTAAAAATGAGCGCTAGAAATAACCTCAGGTTATGTTAAACCCGTGCACCTGCACATGTTGGTAAAAATACAGTCATATTCTGTGAAGATGGTGTTTAAGTCTGGAGGCACTTGAAGAAGCGTTTACTTGTGTTCCTGTGGCTAAAATCAAGTTGTACTGTCCAACCTCACATGATTTTATGCACTGATGTTTACTGTTGGCTGTGAATTCCAAAACTAATGACAATGCTAATAACACAGATCATTCACTTAAGATCAGGGTGAACAGTGGCTACATTGAGTGTCTGATGTGTTTTCTACTCTTTGTGTAAATAGAGTAGCCACTCCCATCTCTCATTTACACTGACCTTTCTTATTTCATGCAAATTGGTCATATACATTACAGATATTCTGTGGTAAAATGACATCACCCACCTCCCCATGGAAAACTAATCCCGTCCGAATTGTGCTTTAGGCCCAGAATGGGAATGCTTAACCCCACATTATCCTACAATAATCATCATGACCCTGTTACTAATGTAAAGTACTGTAAGGATAGAACAAGCTGTCAAAACATTCACTTTATGTCCAAATTGTCATCACATTTATACAGGATATGACAACATTTACAACTGCGTATTACAGGATTGATTTAACCTGAGTTTTACTTTTATTCTTCAAAAAACACTGTAATCTTTACAGACCTAAGGAGCACAGAGTCTGAAAAAAGGGAATAAAATCACAGAGACTTTGTTAATAACTACATTACCAGACCTCCCCATGTGAAACTAATCCTGTCCGAATAGTCCTCTTCCTCCTGTTATCACCCAGTAATCAAAGCTAGCAAGGGAGTTAGCTGTTAGAATATTACGAAGATTGAAACATCTCTCGGACAGAGGACTCCCCTTTGGATGGAGTGTGAGAGCTTCTGTGAAAAATGAGCAAAGAGAAGAACAGAAGAAGAGAATGGAAGCTGCACTAAAAGCACTTCAGCAGCAGGCCAAAATCACCACTGCAAATCGAAACAATTTAAATGTGTCATACGACTGAAAAGTGATAATCTACATATATAGTGGTTTGGATTTGGGCATGCAAAAGTTTGAACAACCTGGTTAAGTTTTATTGATTCTCTAAGTGAAAAGAAGTTAACACAGCCTCTATAAAGAATTTCTATTTACTTGCTGAGTTTAACATATTGGAAAAAATAAAACATGAAATATTAAATGTGTTATAACCTTTTCACAGGCCACATTTTATGATTTTTTTTCCCCACCAATGTGTCAAATTTAGCAAAAAAAAAAACAAAACAAAACAGTAATTGTGTATTAAAATGTGCCCTCTGTGTTCTCTGTAAAGAATGTGTTCAATATGTATGTATATATACCCACACATACTTTTACATACACAGTAATAACTTATGTTTGAAAAATGTAAATGTTCTAAATTAGACAATAAAAGGTATGTTTAGGTGTTTTATTCAATTCAAGTTTTGTTAAATTGTTAAACATTTAACTTTGTTAAATAATAAATGATATACTATCATTTTCTAACTAAATATTTTTATGCCAATTTATATGCTTTGAGATGTGAACACTACTTTTGAAATATAAGCATTCTGGATACTAGTTTGATTACATCAACATCACATCATTCTCAAAGGTCTACAGTTTTGTCGAATATCTTTCCTACAGCTCGGTACATCATTCTGAACACATCTGGCTTTATTATTTTATTTTTTGACAGTCAGTTCCACTGGCAGCTGTAGATGACAGTTCCATCAGTTCATCAGTTTAAAAGGGATGTTAAAGGGGAACTCCATCATTCTTTTCAAAATGTCTGTATAATTAAACGGTTAAGGTGTAATCAAAGTCATTCAGAGTTGTTTTGGTGTGAAATGCTCTGTTCTAGAGGAGCTTACAGACTCAGAATTGTTCACAGTGGTGGTGATAGGAACCAGACGTCCACCTCTAAAAGCTCCCTCACAGAAAGTTGGTACATCAAATGGTTATGAAAACCTTGGCTGAGGCCTGATACATTGTTTAAAGGGAGTTCTGAGATAAAGTTTTGCCCTAAAACAGATTTTTTTTTTAACCCCTTTCTTGGTAGAGGGTTACATGCATGACATAAAGTGAAACAGTCTGGAAAAAAAAAAAAAAACCTTATTTGTTTGATTTACTTTTTTTTTTTTAATGATACCTTAACCTCATATGTGCTCCTATCTACAGTATATGGCAGAGCAATAAACACTTTATCTGTGAAGGTTATCAGTCATCGAGGTCACTGAGTTGACTAGCATTAGTAAGTAAAATGCCCTGGAAATTTCACAGGACCTGATATATTTCTAGGCTTTAAATACTGGCTTAAGTCCTTATGAGCAGGGCTGGGTATTGTTGAAATATTGATTAAGTTCCAACCCCAACAAATACCAACAAATATTTTTAGACATTTCTAAAATATGTCAACGATTCTGCTTTTTTAGTGTCTTGTAAGGATAAGACAACTGTGAAAAACGCTCTTAGTGCAGATATTCCAGACATAAGCAGATGGCTATCAGATAACAGATGATCAGATGATCCCTACATCCAGAGAAAACAGAGGTTATTCATCATCATGTGTCATTTAACCATAAACTTATAGAAACAGGCAGGCAGCTACTACACTCAGTAGTTCAGCAATGGGAAAACAGACTGCAGTGAGTGTGTCGAAATGTTGATTTCACATTTCAAGACCATTAAGAGTCTTCCAAGTAGGCCTAGCTTAGGTCAGGGATTAATGAGCTTCTGAGTTCACCAACAGTGAGATCATTCATATTAACAGCTAAATCCTTACAGTTCTTTTAATGTGGTGGCCATGAAGCCTGTTCCATCTTTGCTAACTGCTAAAAGCTATCTGGTATAATTAGGGGCAGCTAAACTGCAAATTGGGTGCACTCACAATGGCTTACACATGTTGACAGAAACACAAAGTAGTTGCATTATCCCAAATGCCTGCCAACGGGGGAGCTTAAAAACCATCTGCTTTACATACTGGAAATCAGGAACAGTGCGAAAATGAGCCCTTTGTCCTTTATCACCAAGCTAAGCTGCTGTAAACATGCAGATGCATAATTATTTCAGGGACCACACAAGGTGCAATTACACCCAAGTTTGCAAAAGATCTCTTCCTTTAAAGGGGGAGATTTTTCCCATATGGCTCAAAAGTCAGGAAGCAATGGAAGTTTAGAATATAAGAGTACTGACGGTACAGTAATTACAGCTCTATAGAGAAGGTAATGTGGAAATTTGGAGAGAAACTTGGGAGTAGCTTAACGTCTTATGTCTGCTATAACATTTATTTGGAGAGGTAAATTATCTAAATTAATTACATTTCCTGACACATTTAATCACAACTAATCACTGAAACGGTTATTTTTCTTTTCACCATTTTAGTGAAATTTCAACACAACACTGTAATGCACTCTTTGTAAGACAGAAACATTTAAAAGTTAAATATTGTACGTTTTCTATGCTGATTATTGTAAATTTTGTAAAAAGGCTAAAGCTGCAGTCAACTTGAAGCCGACTGTATACTTCAAGCAAAATCAATGCTTTGAAGCGAAACAAATATTTTTAACCAAAACAACGTGGCAGTTTGAGATTCACATCGCATTGCTGGTTTTGAGTCCAGCCCTTGACTGCAATTGGTTCAAAGCACCATGTTTTTCTCTTCTCAGGCCTCCCCTGTTCTGTGATTGGTTCTGAGACACCCAGAATAGGACTGGCTCTAATCACTGTTGTTTGTTTTATGACCTCCCAGGACTGCGATTGGTTCTCGCCACTGCGTCATTTCTTTTAAGACCTCCCCCTGACTGTAATTGGTTCTTGTTAATGATATGTTAAGTGGTAGCTCAACTGTGTTCAGTTCTTTCTTCGTGTGAAGTACATAGACAGCTTAACTCAGAAGTGGGATGTTCAGAAATGTCATTTGTGACCTCCATGTGTTTGAGCCACAAATCCTATCTCATTTTTTTCTGTTCTATACCTGCCTCCACAAACCATCATATTATCAAGGACACTCTAGAAGTCGTCCATCCTTGTCCTTGAGTATCATCTTTCTGCTAGTTCTCTTCTAGTGTCAGAATTCATCTGGCAGGACTGCAAATGCCCCTAGCAGAACCTGTTCAAGAACCTTTCACTGCGCCCTGTCCGTAAACATTCATACAACCAAGGAGGTAGAAAACAACCAAAAGAGCAAAGAAGAGGAGTACAGGTAACTTAGAAATGGTTTGCGTTTAACTTTGGAATCATGTAACACAAAAGCACAATTCTGGGAAACTGCACAACTGGAAGACCTCCGCCACCACAATGACAACGATGAATTACGAGTTACTTTTGGCCGGTTAACATGAAACAAGAAAGCTCTGGTTTTGAGTTGCATCTTTCCATAACCACACACACACACCAGCCAATAACCTCCTAGTATCAACAAAGACAAGGCACAGAGGGACAAGAACTGACGTGTTAGTCTGGCCATGTTTTACTTGGAGGGCCTACCAAGCCATATGCTTAAAATACAGAAATCTTACAACAAGCTTTATGCATCTCTAGTCTTAGTAAAGTATTAGTTCAATAGTCTGCAAGGTAGCAGGAGTGCTTGGGGACTTTCAACAAGTCTAGATTCTTTAGTTATTCAGCGCCAAGCTCACCTCAACTAGAAAAATTTAGATCCAGCAGCCATATCGCATCTCAATTTGAGTACTTTCGCAGTGTACTAAGCAATTTCAGTGCAAGTGGTGTTTCCGTGCCAGGAAATAAAACGTAAAGTCTGCTGAAGCCTGCACTCCAAAAGATATGCATTATCTCCCTTATGGCCAAGATGAATTCCATGCGTTATATCTGCAAGTTCGAGAAGGGTCACAGATTTACACCCTCAGTTTCCCTCCAGCGCGTTTAGGCCAGTTGAACACATGCGCAGTAGGACAACGCGACTGTACCATGTAAACAAAGTCCTTATAGGAAATTTGAGTGTTAAGAGCGTTCCCATTCGTATTTCAACCAGTGGCCGGTCTCCTCATTTATAACGCCTCTGATGTAAACAGTGACTGTTTGTGCTGGTTGTATGTGTCAGGATGTATATTACCACTCAAGAAGGGATATTGTTGCCAATATACTACAACCATTGGTAACCGGTTTAAACCATAAGCCAACACACATTACAAAACCATCAGAAACAAAAAGAAGCACTTAATGGTGTCTATGTTTTTTTTCAGCAGGGATATGTTCAAAAACTAAAGTTTGTTTTAGCCTAAAGTTTAATGTTATGCTCAGTTTAAGCTGCTTAAGGTAAAGTTTTATTCCTGTACATGCAGTGTAGGTGTACACATAAAGACTCCGCATTAAGCGTAAGTTAACTAAACTATACGTCTACATAACCTGCTTACCCAGGCAACATAAGCTGTAGTTTGTGAAATATTTACCCTGTGAATCTCTAAATGCGTTCAAACTAAAGTTTGTTTTAGCCTAAAGCTTAAAATATTACATTAGCCCAACGCAAATTCATCACAAATATACTGGAAACCCACGTAAAATGAATGAAATGCTGATTAGCCTAAAACTCACTAAGAAAAACCAAAACAAGTTTCAGTGCATGCACTGAATGCCACTGGCTTAAACCTGCTGGAGTGAAACTGCTGGAGCAAAACTGCTGCTCTGCAGACAGATATTATGGGCAAGTTCGGCAAAGATCGGACACTTAAGATTGGGCATTTGATGTGCTTGTCAACAGGTCAATAACTGTATTTGTATGCAATACAACATTATTTACATTTGGCCATTTGCAAAACGCAGCTAAGGATTTCAAAATGTTACAATGATAATAATAATAATAATAATAATAATTGTTATTTATATAGCACTTTTCATGCCGGTGGCGGTCAAAGTGCTTTACAGACAGCTAATGAAGTTGAACAGTAATGCAAGAAATTTGTATTAACTTAGAATCATAAAAAAATGACATCAAATTAAAAGATAAATACCACGAGGCGTAGAGTTTTAATTAAATGCTGAGTTAAAGAGATACGTTTTTAGATGCTTCTTAAAAGTCACCACTGAGCTTGACTCTTTAATAAAAGATGGAATTGAGTTCCACAGTTTAGAAGCAGAATAACTTAAAGAGTCTCTCCATGCTTTCCGTATTTTACAGAAGGCATTAGCAGAAGGCCAGTATCTGCAGATCTATGATCATGTGTTGGAACAAAAACAGATAGACATCCTGTGATGTAACGGTGCTTTAAGGTCATTTAGAGTCTTAAAAACTAGTAACAGAACTTTAAAATCTATTCTAAATGATACAGGTAGCCAGTGCAGTTCTTTTAAAACAGGAGAAATATGATCACTCTTTTGTTTTTGTTAGGATGTGTGCTGATACATTTTATACAAGTTGTAAGAGATACGTTTTCTTAGGAAGTCCAGTAAGAAGAGCATTACAGTGATCAATTCTGCTTGTAACAAATGCATGAACAAGTTTCTCTGCGTCGCTTTGAGATAGAAAAAGCTGAACTAAGATCACAACCAGGTTTCTACTGCAGGTCTGGAATATGAAGCTAAAGAACCAAGTTTTTGTACCAACAATTAGTATTTTAATTTTTTTTTTTTAATTGTAGAAAATTTTGTCTGTCTACAGAGTCTTGACCGTCAGAAAGAATGGACATGTATAACTGGGTGTCATCAGGTGAAAATTTATATTATGCTACCTAATGACATCACTTTGAGGTAGCATGTACAAAGAGAAAAGCAAAGGTCCAAAAACTGAACCATGAGGGACTCCACAACAATTGGCAAATCTTTTTGATGAATGATTTCCCATTGAAACCATGAACTGCCTATTACCTAATTATGATTTAAATCATTCTAAAACTGTGCCCGAGAGGCTGACCCAGCATTCAAGATGCTGGATTAAAATCCTGTGGTCAACGGTACCAAAAGCTGCACTACCTAATAAAACCAGAATACAAGGATTTTGTGCATCAGCACTGAGCCTAAGGTCATTCACAATGAGAACTAAAGCTGTCTCATGGTTAGAACAAAAACCCCATGGAAACTTCTCATATTCCTTGTTTGATATTAGATACAGATTTAATTGTTTGAATGGTAACTGGTCACGTTCTGTTCAGCTTGCTAACGTTAATTAACTGCAAGCCAAGGCAAAATTTAATTCAATGGGCTACTGCGTGGTAATTAGTGCAAAATGTTAGTGTTTGCTTTAAAATGCTATCTTATCAAATCCAGACCTAAGATGGTGAAGTACATAATGTATAGCGTAAAAATATAATATATAGCGCCTAAACTGAGATACAGAACTGTACCACGTCACTTTTTTAATCCCCTTTAATGGCCAAGGCCGCCAGTTGATCTAGGCTTCCATTCCTCACTCCTATAACTTACAAATAACTCAGCTAGTTTGCATCGGTTTCTATGCAGTAACTGAATAACATGCTTTAGGATGTAAAAAGCCTGGGAAAAGTCTGTTGTCATGAATGATTATGCATTACAAATTGAACTAACCACAGTCAAGTGCGAGCAAGTGGTTTGTCTGGTCAGACTAGAAATGTATTATGTCACTCAGTGTCAAACATGAAGCTATTAGTAGTTTATTTTTTGAGTAATAGTGGGTTTATACTAGCTAACTTTGTGATTGAATACTCATTTGGCAACACATCACAGAAATGGATTTATGCAGATAAACATGGAAAACTGCCTTCATTTGCTGCTTAACATGAACATGTGGTTGATATCTGCCAGAACAAGCACCATATCTGTCCATTACTGCATCTCAAAACACCAACTCGATCCCTCGATGGGTCATCCTCCTGAACTGCTGGCAACAAGAGGCAGTCATTATTTTGGAATATGGCACATTATTCCTGCTGAAATAACCTAGCTGTCCCCCAGAGTGCTTTCCTTTGATAGAAACATGCAAACTAATGACGGATCTGACAGCCAATGACGTCCATAGTCACGAAAGGTCAGAAATGTGCAACGGCAGGAGCTCTTTTGACGGTAGAAGCCATATTTGTTTGTGCCAGAATGGAAGCAGAGGAAAAACTCCAAACCTTATTCCTGGATGACCTGAGGGTTCCTGGGCCTGTTGCAATGAAGGACCTTATGCCTTTGACATTTTTCATTGTGTTCTCCATTAGTCTCAAGAGAGAACATGCAGAGCTTTGTTGGGAACATGCCATGCTTTCAAAGAATTATTCTTCAGGGGCACAAATTGAAGAAAGGCAAAGCAAGGCAAATGGGCTCCCTGAGGCCAGTTTGATGGCTCCAAAAACAAAGCCGCACCAAATAAACACATGTTCCAAATGAAACCTTACCACTACTTGTTCCCTTTTCTCAGTGTGCACACAGGTAAGAGACAGCTTACTTAAGAGGTTGTGTAAGGGCCGTTTTTTCCAATTACGTTGGTGTTATGTAGAGCTTTTGCCAGGACATAAAGCAAAACTACAGCTCCTGTTTTTACTTGGAACAAGGGATGCACCAACATTTCCTCCACCTAAATCGGCTGATAGCATAGAAATCTGAGAATTTACCAATCATTTAATGTGAACGAAAATGAGAAACAGAAACAGTAGTCAAGACCATTAAAGGAGAATCTGAGTACAGACAGTGACCTGGACACACATGAGCTGTGTCCCAATTCAGGGGCTGCATTCTTCAAAGGCTGCATCTGGAGGCCGACTGTGTCCCAGCGATGCGACTAGGCTGTCCCATTTTGCAGGCTTCTGATTTTTCCATGGCATGGGTAGATCCTTCGCCAGCCAACACATCCCAACGTTCACTGCAAGCCAGCGAGGATTCGTGAACACGGCAACGTCAGCAGAGGAGTGAACGGCGGCTGAGGAGCTCACTTTAAATGTAATAAGTATTGGGTTTAAACTGAGTTGAAAAGCTAACGATACAGATGTTAAAAAAGCCAATGAATGTGGTCTGAAACTAAATTTATGCTAATGTTTGGTTTGTTTTAGGGAGCAAGAAGCAGACAGAGAGAAGCATCTCCAGTTCTGATAAATGAAGAAATAAAAAAAAACTGAAAGCAAAGTTTCTGGCTCCATCTTTAAAGAACTTTAAAAGAATTATTATATCATGGTCTTAGTCCAACTTTGCACCATAACGTTTGGAAGTAAATGATACTGTGGTTCTTCTCTGTTCCTTCTTCTCTAAAACATATTCAGAATCACCAACTAAAATCAACTGTATATAAACCAAACAACATACATCCATTTTTATTATGAATGAAAACACTAATAACTTTCTGATCTGGAACATTCTGATTTTGGAACCAATGAACATCAGCAAACAAATACTGCATTGTTAATCCATTACAGAAAGATCAATTATATCTTCAACCAGCAAAACAGATTTGATTTAAACACACCCACTCTTAAAAAACATGATTCTTCAAGGGTTCTTTAGTAAAGAAAATGGTTCTACATAGAACCATGAACAATATAGCACCAAGAAGCATTCTTCTATTGTTATGATGTCAAGCCTGTAACAATAGAAGAATCCTTTGTAGTGCTATACAGAACCCTTTTCTAAAAGGTTCTATATAGAACCATCTACGGCACATTCTCCATCAATCTGAAGAACCCTTGAATGATGCAAAGGAGTGAAATTCTTTAAGTGCATATGGTTCTACATTTTCTTTATCAAAGAACCCTTGAAAAAACATCTTTTTTAAGTGTGTAGAGAAAGACCTGCTTAATTCTATGTGGAGGTTTTGTTAAACATTAGATAAGAGATTTATAATCTCTGTTCATGCAGAGTATCTAGAGGGGGCACAGCAAGCAAGAACTTCTACATTACAGGTTTGATATTCCTTGAAAACACGACCAGCTCGATACGTAGAACACAGCAAAGCAACAGAAGCCGAAAGTCCCTGTGAGTAGGCTGACAGCATCTGTAGCCACAGTTTTTGAAATGATGAAAAAATTAACCAATCACAGTGTCAAAGTGCAAATTACAACTAAGACATAAGAGAATTTATTGCCTTGGATGACCAGCTGTTTCCGTTGTTTAGGACAGTTGATTTCGTAGCACATACAATACTCTACTGTAGTAATTATAGTATGTAAACTTAATGTAGGCTATCTATTTGTTGTCAGCTTTTTTTCATTTTGGCCTAATGTGTCCTGAATTTCGGCCAAGAATTTTCTTTTCTGCACATCACTACTTAGGAAATAAAACAACTGACCACAAGCTAGTTCACAATATATTGTTTGCTAATTGTTACTCTGATTATTGTTGGCCTAATATGAACCCCTAAATGGCCAGGGTCCACTGGCGGATCCACGTTTTATTACACACTTCTATTCTGTAATGAGCCTGGGATTTTAAGGGGTTAAGACCTGTTTTACACATACTACCTCTGTACATGAGCAATGAGGTAGTGCACGTGTCGGCCATTCACACTCACAGTGTTTGTGATCAGAAATGGTACAGTGGGATTATTCTGGAAATTTCTAGTACTTGTAAGCAAGTTATACAGTCACCCTTTTTCCAAACGGATAAACAGTGAAATAAGTTACCCTAATTTGCTTGATAAAAATATAATAAAAGAGCATATCTTTTATTTGTTGCAAAAAAGGGCAGCAGAAGGCCGCACTATGCAAATAAGCCAATCACAATGGACCTCATTCACCAATATCTTCCTTAGTTTGTTCTTAAATGTGTTCTTGAGGAAGGTCCTAAGAAAAAGTCTATGTCAGATTCATGACGTGTTCATAAACCGCAAAACTGTTCACACCTTTGTGCTCTTGAATGTGTGTAGATTCTGTTCTTACCTATGAAAAAATCCCAAATAAGCAAACATTGGTCAATGTCAGAGTGTTCGTGAAAACTGCGAAAGTGGGTTTCAAGAAAAAATTGAATGAGGCCCAATGTTCTTCACTGTGTGCTTTGAGAATTTTGACCACAGTTCCAGGGTTTCTGTGGGTGTTCTGATGAATCACAGTTTGGTCAAAAAAGGCTAATTTTAAGCTTTCTCCAATACTGATTCACTAAAGTACCTTTTATATGCTGCAAGAAGTATCGCTTTGTGTAGCAAACTAACCACAATACTTATATTTTGTCCATATCGAGCAGCCTTACCACCAAGGCATAAGCAGGATAACGCGAAGTGAGGAAAATCTTGGGACTCAGTTCAGTGCTGGGTTTTCCCCTTCTCTCTCTAGTGCCCTGAGCTGCTGACTGTTCTCCAGCTCCTCCTCCAGCTGTCAGTGGCTGCCTGTTCCCCCCTCTACAGCTCCAAAACTCATTTCACATCTCTCCACTCCCTTAGGAGCATGAGTCATACTCCAACCCAACACAGAGCCATAAACAACAGAGCAAGTCCCACTCCCCCACATGCCCCATACACAGAGAAACCAAGAAACTATGGGTAGCTAAACTTAGATATGAAGAATTACATTTACTACAAGAAGTCATAACCAACAACTAAACCTATTAACTAAAGACTCTTTCAGTTTCCCACATTATATGCAACCACACGATACAAACACTAGAAATACATCAAAACCAGCCACAACAAATCCTGATAGAAGTCAACATTTAATTCTCTCTTTGTCTTCCCATACACTCTCTCCATGTCAAGCAGATTTCACATAAATACCAGCTAGCAAAACAAAGTGTGGCTCTCTCTAGGGTGTGGTGGCCTAGCGCGCAGCAGCTGTGGTTTGTTGTTGCTGTGGATGGATGGAGGGCCCCCGCTTCCCCGCTTGACTCGACTCAACTGGCTCGCTTTCCCTCCGTGACACATTTCCTGCTCCACATATCAAGGGGAAACGCTCCGAAACGATTAAGGTCCCGCATCTTCCGGACTGAAGCTTGCTTCCCACCAGAAGAAAACAAGTTCGTTTCACTCCCAGCGGAAAAGAAAACATAAATGAAAACACTGAATGGTTCAAATTTAAGGCATCTTATTGCTTTTGGAGATATTTAGCAGTTCAACACTGAGAGTGCCTAACTGGCTATGAGACTATTGAAAGCTGTGAGATGACAAGCTGACTAAAAGGATGTTACAGGCAAGTTACAGGCAAGACATTACTGGCACTTTCACACCAAAAGACAGCAGCACTGCAGGTACAACCTCTTTGAACTCGGCAGATCAGTGATGTTGATGTAATCCATCACAGAATTTAAAGATTCATATAGTTTCACTGATGTTGTACCACCTGACCAACCTTGACTATCATTGTACTACCTTAATCGGCTCTTAAGCATGCACTTTACATTGTAAGAGAGATCCTTTAGAACTTAGAAGCAATAAAGTTCAATTAAGAGCCCTAAAGCTACAATCCCTTATTACCTTTCATATATTTTCCGAACTACGGCTGCAAATTTTGGCAGATTCTTCAGACTTATGTAACTGACTAACTGGCAAATCTAAAATCACGGATACGACTCATGAAGGATGTAGGAGCACATAGTTCTGGTTCTTTGCTGAGACACGTCAAAGTCACTGTAAAATACTAGACATACATGCGTGATATGTTTATGATTATATGACCAAAAACTAAAGATCACAAAATGACTGGAACACATAATGATGGGCTACTGAAAGTTTTACAATCTACGTCCTAAACATACATTTATAATTCATTACTAGCGCAAGTTAAAATGCCATGACAGAGGCAGCTTTGGCTCAGAGAACCTCAGTAGCTTTCGCCGTCCATCATGTCCTTCGCTATACTTTTTCACACCCATGTGTGACTTCCTCACAGCGCGGAACATCACATTTTTAGCACGACTGTCTAGTGCAGCGGTTGGCAACATGTGGCTCTGCCCTGTTGTGGCTCCACAGCAGGATTAGATTTTTAAGTAAAAATAAAATAATCCTCCTCTGCAGGTCTGCTGATTGTTCCACACAGTTTTAACAATAAACAGTCTTAAACGCTGGAATTAATGCATAACTGCTAATTCACCCTTTAACCCTGAAGATCGGCGCGCAGACTGCTGGTCACCATAGCAGCGCAGACAATAGTCTCCCTTAGCTGGTAGCTAACGAAAAGGCAAAGAGAAAGATTTAAGATGTACATTGATAATTTGGAGATGAACTGACTTAGTTGCGTTTATAATCACTCTAGCTGGTTTCCTGATACATTTAATCAACGAGCAACTGTCAAACACTAAAAAGTCCCGAAGCTGAAGACAGCTTCTCGTTCACCAGCTTCTTGTTTAAATTTTCTCGTTCCACCTTAAATGGTGCAGCAGTTACATTTTGTCACCACTTAAGGAAAAAACTGGAAAATTCGAACTTCAGCCTCATAAAAAATCAAACGTTGAGAGGCGTTTTACAAGAAACTGTTCCATTTTTGCCGAAAAGCTTCCTGCCAGAGATGCGAGAAAAGCGGCTACAGCTGAGCTAAAGCTTAAAGCAGAACAAAGTAGGTCTGAGTTTTTGTGTATTTTTTTTTAAGCCTATACTAAGACATTAGCACATACTACAGCCATATTATAGACATACAGACATATTTACAGCCAAGATGGTAAAATGGACACAAAATGTTGTGGCTCCCATGGTGGTTTTATTTTTACTGAAAGGACAAAATGACTTAACATTTTGGTTGCCGACCCCTAGTCTAGTGGAACCAGCTGCCTATTGCACCCTTATGCATAAAATTAAAAAACTTAAATGATAAGCTCTCCTCTCTGTTTTTTGGAAATAAAATAAAATTTAATTCTTTTTTTTTTTTACCAATGACATTTGTTTAGCTGTTTATTTGTTGGTTAATCCCTGACATTAATCACTATTCAAAAGAATAAGATACACATATAGAGAAGTTTGGGTGTTCAGTGGTAAAATGCCAGGTGCACACAGGAACCAACCAGCTTACTAGAACATGAGTAAAATTTCCTATACAGGTCTGCACTTGTAAACACATGGTATGGGTCCTCATATGAGTGCATGAAGCCTCAAGTTTGTGAGGGCATCTGTAAGAGTAGGCTTGCATGTTTGGTAGAAGAGTTCTTACCGTCAATTTACTGCTCTAGGTGCTAATCAAAAAGAAAAAAAAAAATAGAACCCCTTCAAAGGCGGCACACTAGTACAAACCTGCCCTTTTTAATTACATGTGTGACTAGCATCCAGCTGACATGTGGTTTAAGTGGAAATCAAGGCTCAGGAGTGTACGCCTGCCCCCTCCAACCAGCGCAGTGCACAGCCTCAGACCTCTTTAAAGACTTGGGTTTAAGAACAAAAATCTTTTAATGAAGAAGACTGGAAGGCTTCCAAAGGCAAGGGCAAATGACTTGAAACCAGAGAGCAGCTTATCTTGGATCAAACACAACCCCTTGTTCTGAAGAGCAGGCTCTATCCACAGACTGTGAGGTGATCTTACTCTTAAGACCGTCACATGGTTATGATCTTTGAACAACCATTTTTGATGTTCCTATTGTGGGAAAGACAGAAAAGCACAAGAACTTGTGTGCTTATTTATGGCAAGTTCACGGCCACTCAGTTTCAACTACTATTTGAGCACGGTTCAAAAACACGAGATATGGATAATTTGAGTTAAATCTGGTGCTTCTGCAATACAGAAGACATAACTACACTGTTAAAATGTTTTGAAGCAAAGTAGGCCTGACTAATTTATTTGATATCAGCAAGTATTGGCACTTTTATCGATATTAACAAATAATCTCTCTAATAAGCACCAATAATAAGGGGCTTTTTTTTACATAGTAACGAACAGTTAACTGAGAAAAATCCATCAAGTCTGAAGAGTTGGTGATTTTAGTGATATGCCACTCTGTTGGAACTCCTAAGCTTACATTCATCACCTGCTTACACTTTTACAACAATACGGGCTAAACTGGTCAACTTTACTCAAAACACTAGATATGCGTGGAAATGAAAATTGTTGGCCGATACAGAAGTCAACACATACCAGGCCGAAAAATGATTATGTTTTTGTTATTCCTTTCTATTTATGCTTTTAAATTTAAAGTAAAAATGTACAAGTTATGGCTGATATTTTCACTGATTTACTGCTCAAACTGTTTGAACGTGTCTGCGCCGGCCAGAAAACAACATTTCTATCGCTGTTTCTAACTGTTAATTCCCACTAAATGTAGTTATGCTACAACTGAGGTTTGGGGGGGAGGAACATGCCTGAAATCCCTCCTTCTTTCAATCTAACACCCTATAAATTCACATCCTCACCTTCTGCTCCTGTGACATAGGGTTCGAAAATGCCCACCGCCACCCCATCTCCTCCCTGTTCCTCAGTCCTGCATCAGTTCTGCAATAGCTATGAGGGGGATTTGGCCTTCTAGCTACAGGCAGAAGCTGCCCAGAACTCTAGCCCAAGTTCTCAGAGTTCTCCCCCTCCCTCAATCAGTCTTCCCTGATACTACCACCACCATGTTGAAGGCATGATCTGAACTCACAGATATTAATTTGTAAACTGTTAGATTGTGGACATTGCATTGTACACCCATTTCATTTTTTTCAAATTTTGGCCTTTTTTGTCTTTCGGAGGAAAACTGTCCTAATTTTTACTATTTTCGGTGGCCAAAATTTTGGTGTATAAACTACACAATCATGGTTAAAGTAACATGTTAATGCATCCAAACCTAACCTGACAATTCACGTTGTCAAATGATAGTCATATCAGTGAAGCGCTGTTCCATTTTTGACCAAATGAAATTACAGTAACACTTTTACCTATTTAGTCCACTGTAGATGCTCTGTAGCTCATCTATACTCATTTCAATTAAACGCATCTAAAGCCAAACCCAATACCAACCTTACCTTCAACCCAAGACCTACTCCTAAAATTTAACACTGAAACACAACCCTACCTGTAAGTGTCACCATCTGTAGACAATCTACTGTCAAAATAAAACATGACAAAAAATATAATAAATGTTGGTCACAAAGTGTTCATACTGGATGGGCTCTAGATAAAACTACAAATTCAAAACAACTCCTCACATGACCTTTCAACCACTATCTCCCACTGCGAATCCCTCGGGATAAAAGGAAAAACAAAAGTAAGAAAGGTCTGATTGAGGCTGGAGCTCACCACACCTCTGAGAGAGTGGAAAATCCAAACATGGGGACGACCCTATCTTTCCGTCCCATGTGTTGGGTGAACAATCGAGGGAAGATAAGGGCCGGTGAGGCGGCCCCTAAAGGGCTCCAGAGAGGGATTATGGCACCACTGTACACTGCCAGAATCAGTTCTGCAAGGGCTGGAGCCTGAAGAACTGATAAAACCCTGAACACACACCCCTCTCCTGCCAGTGAACCGGATTCCATCTCGTCACACACACTGAACTCCGGTCCAGATCCGATCATTATCACAGTGGGTTGATTCACGGTGATTACTGATGGCCAGAGGCTCAGGACTGACCTGAACACTACAGTGGACCATATTATAGTGATGGAGATGAGATTTCCAACCATTGAGAAAGCACTGCTTGTTTGGTTTATTTTTATATACTTTTTAAATGCCTAAAACACTCATACTGACTTAAAAAAAAAAAAAAAAACTAAATTTGAACATGACTTGCAAAAATGAACATGTATACAATGTGAACATTTACATAATACATTAAACTCTTTTAATTCAAAATAGCAAACAGTTTTCCATGATATGGGCCCTTTAAAAAGGTAGAAGAAAGTCAGACACTTGTATAATTTACTAAGTATTTACTAAAGGGGAATCCACCAATATTTCAAAGTTTCTGCATAATTAAAAGCAAAGATATAAATAAAGTCTTTCAGAGTGGTTTGGTGTGAAATGCTCCGTTCTAGAGAAACTGACCAAGTCAGAAGTTTTGAGAAGGTTGAAATGGCA
>JAILXH010097982.1:20353-34141 GCA_023558415.1 Piaractus mesopotamicus | reverse complement strand
ACTGCTGCCTACAGAGCTTGCTTCTACAGTGAACTAGCCTTATCTCTACTAACAAGGAAAGTGTTTTCCTGCTGTCAGTCTTCGACACATTTAAACTATAAGCACTTTTTGCCTGGATGAGTATGTCTGTGCAGAGAAGGTGACAAATGAAGGATTAACAACTTTATGCTGGAATTATGTCTTAATATGAGATGCGCTGATGTTTTATGAAATGCCTGCCGAATAATTCAAAGATAAAGGGGCTGCTGCACATCTCAGCTTAGCACACAGGATGGTTGTAGATGAGGATGCACAATAATATTGGTATTTGCTGAAAAACAAAATGGGCAGATGACCAATAATTAACCGATGTTGACCGATATTTCAACCCAATATTTGTTTATGTATTTATTGCACTCCGGAAAAGGAGAACGTTTAGGTGACCCTGGCCTGCTGTGCTAAAGTGGCTGCGTTTTATTAATTGTATTGCATTTGTAACCCAACAGAAAGTAATGTTGCATTTCTAGGTAATGATTATTCAGATGGATCAAGTCTTAATTTCTACATTTTTATAAATGTGTCTGTCGTATCGTCATCAGCAGATATGCATGTGAAAAATATCGGATATTAGATATTGGCATCGGCCCAGACTTTTCACATGCTTAATTGTAGATCATTTATTCACTGTGCTCAGTGCAGTGGTTATATTTTGATTCTGCAGGTTCTCCGAGTGTTTGGCTGTTTTTATATTACAGTGATGTCAGTAAAGACAGTTGTTGCTTTTAAAAGTGCTTTTTCTCTCTGTAAAAGCCTAAAAAGTCAGAAAATGGCTTTAATCTTAGTTCATACAGTCAGTCAGCGTGTTTTACTCTGCATACTTTCTTCAGTGCTTTATAGAAAGACCGTCAGCAGATGAGTCAGTGCCTGTATGTGCACCATTTTAACCTTTTACCTCAGATCCTGTGTAAGCTGTGAAATGGTGAAATGTTTCAGTAACAGTAATCACATCATCTTCTCTGCCTGGGTTGCGGGTTACTTTATTGTGGAGTTCAACACTAATGGTAGGCATTATGGAGATGGTTATCAGTAACATTAAGCCTTCTCTTTATATGTCTGACATGATTATCCCCAGTTTTAAATATTTGAAGATTTAAATTATACCACTTATTCCAGGCCGGCCCCAAACGTACGTTTTTTTTTTTGGTTTTTTCTTTCGTACATGCTTGAACGTATTTTAGAAGTTATTATTTATTTTGTTGTCTGCTGTCCTGAATCTTGTCATGATTCAAGAAATTCATGATAGGTTTTCTTTGTAACATATATTTACTTACTAACATGCAATCAAGAAAAATGCTTCCTTGTAAGGAGAACAGCTTCCAGTAATGTTCTCTGCTTGATTTAAAGAAGGCAGGCTTTACTTCTCAGACACTACAAATACAGGCTCCTTATGTTGTGAATGAGGGTCTTACCGGGTGCCCGTGCTCATGCAGGCACAGGCCGAATTCTGGTACTTGCTGTAAGGGGGGCCTTTGAAGAACAAAGCTAAACGAGGACAGGGTAGCTGCCCTGTGTGTGTTTTAGCCGTTGTTTCCTCACTCTGATCCAGTCCTGTGGAGCCTGTGGTGTTCTAACAGTTCCTGATTCAGGCTTTAAGGTCATCGCAATAAGACTGTCATTTATTTTGCATACCTTGTGCCTTCTTTGTTGTCTATGTAATGATTTCATTCTACATTCTGATGATCAAAGATATTTTAAATAAACTATGTATATTCTTGTTAATAAATTTATTGTTTTTTGCTTGATCTGTTATTTCAGTAACCACATAATATTCTGAATATAGAAATATTCAGAATAATAATAAATATTCAGTTTGAAATAAACATATTTGGCTTTCTAATGAAGCATTTATGGACCTAGTTTCCAAGTTTTTTTCGAGGCTCTTGGGTTGTAAGTACTCTTAATCACTCCACTCATATATTTCATGTATATAAAATGTTCCTTCATTTCGTGAACAATACAAGCCCTGGATGTTACCTAATGAAAATCCCAGGCTTATTACATGCTAAGACTTATTCAGTAACTACAGCGACTTGAGTGCAAACTGGCTGAGCTATTCTTAGGTTATGAAAGTGCTCGCCGGCAGGCTCTGGCCATTTAAGGGGTTAAATTTGCACCCATGGGATGGGATCACCTCCATATTCTGTTTGCTTATGAATGAGGCTGTAGCACAGCAGACAATACTGTATTGCTTCCTAAAAGCCATGTATGTTTAAAACAAACAAACAAATCCTACAAAAGGCTCTTCAAGCAATGCCATCAAAGAACCACTTCTGGTTCCCAAAAGAAATATGTTCAAAATACAGATTTTATAAGAGTTCTGAACGTGAAAGAACCTTAAGAAAACCTTCATGTAATGTAAAGGTTACCAATTAAGGTTTCTTCCTCGAACCCTTACATTATGCTAAGGTTCTTCACACTCACACATACGTTTACAAAAATAGTTCTCTAAAGAACTTGTTTCAATGTGGTTCCATAGTACCGTACGAAGAAACCTTTACTTTTAAGAGCGTGACGGAAGAAAAAAAGTCACCGCAGAGTTCAGGCTTTTAGCATGAAGTTCTGAATTTTGCTATAGGCTTTAACTTCAGCCATTTCTGTGACTCTCGCACTTTGATGAACTCCTGCTTGTTCTCAGTGGTGCTCTGGCTGTTGTTTACGCTTCATCAGAACAGTAGTTGGTGCCCATATTATCCATTTTCTGCCTGGATTTGGTGAAATACCTGTCTTGCACATAATGGTCCTCGTGCTATGCTTGCCTTAAGCCCTCAAATCCACCTTCAGGGCCACCATTTGGTCAGTACTGGGGCTAAACAGTATCCTTGTCAGTATAATAGACATTCCTGAGCCGTTACATTCTCTTGGATTTGGGGTTGTAGTTTTGTTGGCATGTGGTCTTAAGCTGTACAGGCTGCTCTTGACTCTCTGTGGCAGGTGGCTGTTCATTACATGTTATTTTATTCAGTAGTGATGTTGAAATAATACATTTGATATTATTAAATGATAAATAATTAGTGTAATTATTTACAGACAAAAGGCATTATAGATATTAGCTGTATTAGAACTTTATTAAAAGCTATGATGGTTTTGACTGCTATTATCATATTAGGATAAAGGATGAAGGAAGTGTTTCCCAACTTGGACCAGTGGTGTGGAGTGCTCTCCAGAATGATCGGCACCCTCGCATAAAAGAATAAAGGCCCCCAGAATGAATGTAATCAAAAAGCCTTTCTGATGGGTTTTAAGCAGCATGCGGAGAACATCGCTTAGACATCCACTAGATGGCGACATCAGTCCGTATTTACCACAGTTCATTCATCCCTTTTGTTACTTCTATTGTGCTGCATCACAGGGTGGAACCCAGGGACCCCTGACCTTGAGCCGGCCCCTCTAGGCTCAAACTCCAGCAGTAATTTCTATAATGAAAAAATGATAATGCTTTTTAAAAAATAATTCAATAAATAAATAAAGCACTCCAGCAATGACTCACTAGTTGCATCCTGCAATCTGACTGGCTTTCTGAATGCTGCACGCTAAACAATTACAGAATTATAGAATTACTCAACCATAGACTGTATTGAAGCCAGTAATGATGGTATTAGGATGCTATGTTTTTTGTTTATTATATAGCTATAAGCACATCTCAAAAGACAAATACAGGATACAAGGAACGTTCCATGTTTTCCCCATTGTTTGTAAGTTTTCTCCAGGTTCCCTCACGGTCTAAAATGGGGTGACCAGATATTTACTCACAGAATGGCTTTTGTTGGCTCTACATTCATTTATTAAATTACCTTGATTTAATAACACACTATATATAAGACTACTGTATTAGCCTGCTGGTAACAGTCAGTATAGAATATTATATGAAATCTATAATTACAGTAAGCCCATGGATGAGTGTGTCTTAACCCTGTTCCTGGAATGAAGCATGGCCACCGTTGCCATCATTAATAAAGCACCAGTTATGCTTTATGGTGAAAATCTGCCATCAGGGTAGTTACCAGTTATGAGAGTCTGAATTTAATACTTAGCTGCATTCCGTAATTAGCTTATCTTGCTATGAAAGGCTAATTTACTCAGCAAATAGTGTGAATGTGCTCTGGGTCCCTCAGCAGTGCTGCTCTGTGAGCTACATTATGAAGCAGGCTGTGTGATGGTAATGAGTTAACTATCAAAATTAACCAGCTATAATTGTTTATCATGCTAACATATTATTTTTTACAGTTGCATATGTTGTAGGTTTCTTTATTCAGTGCTGTCTGACAGGGTTTCTAATCATTAGACCCAAAAATAACCTGCAGTAAATGCAACCTAAATGAATAACTTCAATGGCCTGCCTACATGTTTTCTTATTGTTGTGCACGGAAAAAGTGATGCAATGTAATATTTTATTCATGTGGAAATGATGGACATATTTAGTTATGCACAGAGAAAAAAAAAACAATGCAGCAATTTACACGTCATTTTAATACAGTAATGCTTTATTTATTTATTTATTTATTTATTTATTTACTTACTTATTCATTCATTCATTCATTCATTCATTTATTTGGGCAGTGTGCCACTCCAGTAAAATCGTTGGGTCTTACCTGGCCATCTTGTTCTATACGTTCTATGAACACCCAAGTTCCCGGGGACTCACAGCACTGCACAGTTTCAATGATTTTCTGCTATAACACAGCTATTCGGCTGATTATCAAATGAATGAAATTTGTTACAGTAAATAGCATTTATAAATAACATTTTACTTAAAACAATAAATAACATTGAAAACACAAAGTTACAGGCTGAGTATTTTATTTATTACATAGTTTAGGCGTGATATTTATCTAGTTACATGACAAAATTGCATTTGAAGTAGTCTAGCTGGAATGAGTGTTGTTTTTCAGTCCATGTACATTCAACCACAAGAGCATTAGTGAGCATTAGTGATGTTGGATGAGTACTTCTGGATCACAAATGTCACTCCAGCTCATCCCAAACACACTGGATGTAGCTCCATTAGTCCAGAGAACAGTTCCACTGCTCCACAGCCCAATGCTGGGCCCTCTAGCCCAAGCTTGGCATTCAGAATAGTGACCTTAGGCTCATGTCCCTTTCTATTGGCACTGCTGTTCAAAGGAGGTTATGCAGCTATGTGTGTGCAATGGATGTGCCTGATGTACCTACTATGAATTTACTAACTGTGTATCAGTGTCTGGACACTTTGGACGTGTGGTGTAGATGAAGATGACTGAGTTTTATTTGAAATCCACTGTTCTACAAATGAGAGGGCCAGCGATATGTGTAGGGGCTGATTTCATGGCTGTTTTCACAAGTCCAACCATGTAAGTTTTGTCCATAGACAGCCTCTCTACAGGTTACATTCTCAACAAAGCCCTCAGTTTTCCCATTAACTGTACTCCTGTTCCATTCTTTGCCCCAATACACTAGACTGAGGTACCAAAGGACAGTAGATAATTACTTACTCAGCTCAGGTGTGTCTAGAGCTGGTTTAAAAGCCTCTGGTCTAATGTGTTACTGACGCACCACTCAGGACTGACCTCCCAACAACGATGTAAGGTTCACTGGTTTTAGATTTCTTGCCTGAATGTACTGTAACACAGACTGGGAGCCATTCTGGGAGAAGGGGCAAGGGGTGCAATACTGCAGCACACTTGAGCACCTTGAGAATGAGCACTTTGCTTGAGTGGCAGCGTTCAGGATTAAATACGAGGAGAACAGCATCAGCGTCTGTTCTTTAGTTTCCAGCAACAGTCAAATAAAATTGTTGTTTGTTAGCCACGGGGCAGCTGGTTTTCAATAAAATGAAACGAAGATATATGAAAGCAATACTTTTTCACCCAAGGTGCATCGCATCTCTTGCTCATGGAGGTTCAGCAAGTCGCATTTATCTGCATTCGTGGCCTTTGGCTTGAATTTGAAAGGTGCAATAATTCACAATGTGACGGTTTTAAAACATTTATTTCTGGTGGACAGAGGTGGACAGGCGGATACAATTATATTTACAAGCTACATTTGCATTCATTCATTTAGCAGAAGCTTTCCAGAGCTATAAAATGTGTAAACAGTGGAACTACCTAGAGAATCTGCAAGGATTCATGACCTGAAAGAGCCTAAACAAGGTGACCAGACGTCCCCGTTTTTAACTGCGAATTAAAAACACACCAGAAAGTCTTAAGAAAGGCCTGGCAGCAGGGCAGACGCACAGAGGTTTTGTGTTGTGCTTGTATTGGCCAGCAGAGGGCGCTGGGCTGCTGCTATCTACCAACCACTTATAAAACGCATGATCCGATCCTAAAATCTGATTGGCTGAGCTGCAGTCGAAGCGGTTGTAAAATAAGCCCAATGTTAGCAAGCTGCTATCTAGTATTTTGGTTATAGTTATTTTCACCTCTCCATCGATTATCACTCCGTAGATGTTGGCTAGCTGACGTTAATGTACCATGACAGCTGAGAAGAAAATAATTTTACATTAAGTATTTATGTCCTTTATTTAGTCTGGATTCCCACATTGTTGTGTGTTTGGTTCTCGGACAGTTCTGGACACATCCTCAAATTTCAACCTTGGCAACTATGACAAAGATAAAGTGACGCACCTTTCTGTGGTGAGCTGAAGAGATACGAACGCCTGTGTTTCTGAGGTTAATAAGTGTCCGTAAGACAATATTGTTTACACACTTCTGTTTCTTGTGAAAAGGGTCTGTTAACAGCACAAGGGTAACCGATCCAGCAAAGGCAATAGAACACATTTTAACTTTTTTACATTTTTAAAGCACATTAACCAGTGTATATGAGTGTGCTTGATTTCATTTGATTTGTGGTTGTAGTGATGACAAACAAAAGCTATAATCTACGTTATTATTTTCACGTTCCAAACCACATACTAGCACACTAAATCGTCATTGTTGATTAAGGATCGTTCACTGAGGTAAATTAATGCATTTATCGAGGTTAGCCAGTGCTAATTCTTTCTACGTTTAAGGCTGTTGTAAAAGTGTAACTGCAGCACCATTTAAGGTGGAACGGAAGATTGAAAAGAGATGCTTCCTGCCCCTCTTTTTTATTCCTTAGATAAAAACATTGGATATTTTAATGACATATTGACTGCCAAACTGGAAAAGTCTGGTCACCTTATTTTAATATAGTTAAATAACTACATATGTGGACCGTCAGGACAATAAGCAAGTAATCATCAATTAGCAAACAAACAAAAAGTATGAATGAGTGCAGAGTATTGTAACCCTGGCACACACGATGGCAGGGCTCTCCAATCTTGTTCGCAAAGGGCTGGTATGGCTGCAGATTTCCAACAAAGCAGGTGCACTGTGGAGAAGACCACCTTATGGCACTTCCTGAATAGGTATGTCTATTTAAGAGGTTTACTCAAACAACTTATTCCATCTTTCCTGCATTTCACTCTGAATTACTTTGTGATTATACATTTTCAGTCCATATACTTTGGCAAGAAAATGACTCTGCATCTCAGACGCTTAAAACTGAGATTTCTCTCAAGCTGCCCTGCTATAGCAGCTTGCTCAAGAGCTAAAAAGTTCCCCTGACTAACTAAAGCAGTTTTATGAGAACATCACTTTCAGACATCAGGAGATAATGTAGTTAATATCACCATACTTCACTCAGGCCCACAAACCCTGCTGGTGAGCATCCTGTGGGAAGGCTTAAAGCAGGAGTGAAATCAGCAGCTTGGAAAAGGCAATTTCACAGCCAGCATCTAAGAGAAACATGAAGTGCTTCAGACAGCCCATGGGTACTAAGCTGCAAGTTGGGTTCGGTACATGGTCAAGCCGAAAATCACTAGAGAGAAAAAACCCAACTGTGAGTCGACGACCTGAGATATCAAGAATGGGTAGTGTTTTTTTTCCTGGCCATTAGTCTAGGCTGGCTTGTTTTTGATTTCCCATCATGCACCTCCTGAGTCACTAGCCTTATTATCCAAGCTTCCCTCGCTTGTTTGGCTCCCTTTGATTTATCAGGATGGCAGACCATTGAAAAATAGTGCTTCTATCATGCCAGGAGATTGAGAGGAGGAGAGAAAAAAAGCAAATCACAAAAGAGAAACTGTATGGGTCACCATGGCAACATTTCCTTTCTCTTTCTGTCCATCTTTTCTTGTTACCTCTCATTTTCATGTTGTGGTTGAAGTCAGGAGTCTGTTAACATGCTGTTGACAATGGCCCTTCTACCGGAACACTTAGATGCATGCAGTGAATTCCAGGCTTCTTACCATCAAAAGCAATTTTAGAAATTTGCTTTTAGCCAGTTGGGCAGCCACTAACAATGACGAGTAATACAAGGGCCATTTTCAGTAGGCATCTTGCTGATGTTCCAGGTTCAGTGGCTTGTGGTGATGATGACTCCTAACGACAGGGTAAATCTGATCCAAGATCAATACTCTTGCCCTAAAATGCTTCACGAAAGTCCTGGTCAACATCGTTTCTGCTATGATGCCAGCTGTTCTGCTGCGGATATGTGTTTAGCACTTGAAAAGCCTGTCATCATCTTTAAAAACACCATGCGTACACAGACATGACGTAGGCCTTTTTGTGGGCTCTTTCAAATCAGTGAAGAAGCATTCTTCTAATATGTAATTTTGCATATTTACAAGATGAAGTTGCTGCTTGAATGTAAAGTGTGTTATCATCACCAGCTTTGGAAAAAAAATTAAATCAGCGTTCAGTTTTGATCTTCAGTGGCCAAATAACATATCCACAGCACTCATTCTTGTGATTGGAAAGAACATATTCTACTTATTCTTAATGAAGTAGTAAATTATACCAATTTGCAGTGCAACTAAAAAAAACTAGGTTAACGGCTATTATGTGTTGTAGCAGTTTCTCTGTCCTCTTATTCCAGATCAAGTGTTCCCATACGTATGCCCATACGACCGTCATCACATAATTACCCGCTTTCAGGAACTTCTCTGCTTTAAACCGCCTAGAACAATTTTGAATTCTGCAATTATTGTAGCAATGACGTCTGTGGGTAATATGAATGAGGAAGATGAATCTGAAAAATGGATGTGACAGATCTACAATATATTCACCACTCTGCACTGTTTATTAATGTCATGTTGTGCAACACACCCATTTAGCATGTTAAAGGAATTAAATACAGAGAAGATGAGGCTGATCAGAATGACAGCACATTCTTACGATGTTCATTGTTCATTTCTTGCAGTCTACGGTAAAGAGAGAAGTGAGGGACTCTGTCTTCATTGACATTCCATTCTTAGCACAGTTGGAAATCATTCCAGTTCAACAGAAACATCTGTGTTTTCATCTAATAAATCAGCTCTACAATGTCTGCAGGTGACATTACCTTGTAATTATATACTCATATACAGTATTCTGTATTGGCAAGTATCCCAATGCCAATTTATCAGTGGCATGTAAACACTTTGGTTTGAACGAAGAAGAAAAAGTACTCTTTCATCAGAACCAGGCAGGGCAAGCATGAGACATCATAAGTCTTCATTCGTTTCTGTACTGATGAAGGCAGAACCAAGATTCTGTTTAATTTTTTCTGTCCACCCTTCTTTAAAAGACTTTCCATGATAATCCACTTGCTTGCAGTCTCTAATGATGCTACAACACATACTGGGGTGTGAAGCAAGTCATTACTGACTGGAAATCTAGCAAATTAATGAAGCCAAAGCCTTTTCCTGTAATATGTTTTCATTTTGTTAGGGTGAGGAACTGCGAGTGGGTCGCACTGGTCTGACGAATATCAGTTTTGCAAACTTAGTATGGTTTTTATGTATTTTTGCTTGGTATGTCTTTCATGTATCATGTGGAACCACAATCCCTTATGATATATTAATGCTGGTTCTCAATCAAAGGTTTTAATTGCAATTAGCATGATGTTGACTGCAGTGTAGCAAAAGAAAAAGCCGAATCACGCGTTTCTTTGAACAGACGTCTCATAAAAATACAATTACATAAATGTTATTATTATAGATAATTATAAGAAAGTCAAAGTTGACTTTTTTATAATTCTCTTCTTTTAAGTATTTTATCTACAAAGTGTTCATTTTAAACATCTTTTGCGCACTCCTTTCAAAAATAAAGATTCACTTAAATTCATTTCATGTCCCCAAACTCACACAGACCTCTAGATACATTAGGGAATTAAGTCTGCCGTTGTTTCATGTGGAAATACTGTTCAAAGACAAACGTCTTCAAGGATACAGTCACTTCAAAAGAGTGTTCCTGTATTTGTAGTGTCTCTGTTTCGTTCTCAGCTGAAGGGTTTGCTTCTGAAGAATAAGAAGAATAAAGATAATTGATCTGTTTACTTGTCCTCACACTTGATCCTTCCTTCAGCAAGCACATGAATCTTTAGGCTAGTCCTTGAGATTCTTGAGTCGAGGAGTAGTGTACCATTGCAAGTCATCAATACCACCAGTAGGTTCACTCTATTTATGCACTCACTTTCTGGACATCCTACTAACAGGCAAATGTCGCCAAATGAAGCAAGTATTTACACTGACTATGTGCGCCTGAAACAGACCAGAGTTTGTGTTATCACTCACACTCATAACCAGATGCTTCTCCACATCAAATGTCTCTAAACCGATCCTGACCAATGTTCATTTTTTGCCTCTGGCATTAAGCCCACACTGGGTCATTTCCGTCAGAGCACTACGCTCGCAGTGGCGCAGTTGTTGGCGGGTATACCAATCCCAATTCGGCGGTGGCATGTGAACATCTTACGGAGCTCTGCTCGGAAGCGATCGTGCAGCCAGGCGTACAGAAAGGGGTTACAGCAAGACGAACTCATGGCACACAGGTGACACAGCAGCTGGATGAGCAGAAAATAGCGCTTATCGATCAAGTTGATATCAATGTCGCGAAGGACATTAAAGACACTGATCGGGAGCCAACAGACCGCAAAAGCTGCCACCACGAGCGTCACGAGGCGGAATGTTTTCCGCTTCCGGGCCCGCTGGGCCTCTGCCTGGCTCTGAGTGCGGTGCCCAGGCACCACACAGTTGCGAAGCTTGACAGAGATACACAGGTATGAGATGCAGAGAGCGGAAAGGGGAAGGACGTAGGTGATGAAAAGCGTGCTGTAGGCGTAGGCCAATCGCTCACGTTCCTGGCCCATCCAGAACTCCTCGCAGATTGTGAAGCCCTCGTCTTTGAACTCTACGTGGTAGGTGTGGGCCACTGCTGGAGCCACCAGGCCACAGGACAGGATCCATATACCGGATAGGAGGTATGCGCAGGCCAACACAGAGATGCGTTTCTTCAGAGGGTGGACCGTAGCATAGTATCTAAGGGTTAGAAAAAGTTTAAAATTACACTGAAAATTGTAGATCCTAACGCCAAGCAAAGAAACATTAAAGCTGGACTGATCATAAGTTGTTGGACTACACCAAACCTGCTATTAGGGATGTGCTACAATTTTGAAATGGAATAGGTAATAGTGAATGGGACCATCGTATTGTACCTTTGTGTTACTTTGATATTAGTGTTGATTATAGCCTTTATTACTGATGTTTCTTATTTATATTATTTTTATTTTTAATATGTAGCAACTGCCATTGTACTGCATTGCACATTATATTATCATACTCTGTATCTTATTTGATTGCCTTTATAAACAAGAGAAACTGGAGAAAAAACTGGTTGATTGTACCAGCGTAGGTCTGGTACTGTCATTTGAGGGTATTTTGACAAGTCAATATGTACAACATAAAGTTTCTTTGTAATTGTCCTATACTGCAGTCAGGTTTTAAGTTAAAACAGCCTAAAGCTGCCCCTTCTAGTGCTTTGAAAAGAAATCAAAAGGGTAATTACTAATGTATTATATAAAATAAAAATAATATCTCAATAGTATTGCTTCAAAAATATGGTAAGGAGTTTCAGATGTTCGGCATATTTTACTGTATAACAAATAAAGCCTCGCTACAGGCCTCTAGCGCTTCGGTGTCACAGGTAACATCATCATTTGTCAAACTTGTAAAAACTACAAACAGTGCAAGAGTAAATTAATGGATCGTGTCAGAAATCACTTAAATATTAGTTCCTCCCCAGGTAAAACTAAATCAGCTTAAGACTGTTGGCAGTTTTATGGAGATTTCTTAAATTCGGGTCCCGCTCACATCCCGTCACGGCTTAGCTCTAAGATAGGCATGTCGAAAACCTTGACAGATCTGCCAGTGACTGAACAGACAGTCTTGGTTGATTCTAACCACAGACCATGCAGAGTTATGTGTTGTTCTGTTCATAGATGATTACACTTTAACTTTTCTGACAATCCCTCTGTCCTGACTGGTCGAATGAGCCTACAACTACATTTATAAAAATGGATGAGGGGACATTCAGAGACGCATCCTTATTATACAGAGCATCCATCTGTGCATCCTTTCGCAAAGTATGCAGGGCCTGAACTGGAGGCTGGTCTGTCTGCAAGTTTGAAAAACGAAAAGCCTTGTTGAAATGGCAGGTTATCTGCCTTCCCTATAATTCCCCTCTATTTGAACTGTTGGCGTCACAAATCTATAACATCAACCCAAACCGACATGTGCCTTCCCTCTCTGTCACATCGAAACAGTCCAGAATCCATAATACACACCCCCAATCACTCACCTGTCCACCCCAATGGCGGTTAGCGTGAACACAGACACGTACACAGTCACCGGCTGAATAAGGAACACTAAATAGCACATGAATCTTCCAAACACCCATCCTCGGGGGTTGAAGGCATAAGCCAGGGTAAAGGGAACACAAGTGGCACACATCAGCATGTCTGAGAATGCCAAGTTCCCAATGAAGAAATTAGTCACGTTGTGCATCTTCCTGGTGTGGCAGATGACATACAGCAGCAAATAGTTCCCGAAAACACCCACCAGCACTACCAGGGCGTAACAGGGGATGATGAGGGGCTTGAATGACTGAAGAAGCTCCACCCCAACAAACTGTGGACTGCGTTTTCTAGTGCTGTTTGCTGACTGTACCACCACTTCGTATATCCGACCCATGCTGGAGTTCTCTGTGGTGATGTTACAACAAGAGGGTATGGGGTCACCTGGCCAACCACTACCACTGCCCTCCATCATTGAAAGTTAGATGTCAGTCTCAATGGCCTGTCACTGCAGAGAACAAGCAAGAAAAAGACATGTGTTTAGTTGGCATATCAAGCCAAATCTCCAAAATCTAAGGACACAGTGTGCTACTCGGTTTCTCAAGTGACAGATGGCTGTGGAAAGCCCAGAAGAACTGGCAAGCCAAATGACTGCATTTTGTGTGGGTGATGGTTTTGAGTGCCAAATACTGGAAGTGTGCGATTCACATGAAGAAGAGCCAAGAATTTTGACAGCTTGTCAAGGTTCAGTTAAAACTTTAGGTTTAGGTTAGGTAACAGAAACGTTTTCAAATTTGAACATATGTTAACAAAATGCACAAAATGCTAGGAAAAGTGGCACCAGGGACGCACCAAGTTGGCTCAAATTTAACACTTGAGGTTTTACACTATCATATTAATAGGAGGCTCAAATGTAACTGCAGGAACTCCATTAAGGTTAACCTCATTTTGATGTATGGTATGCTCCGTCAAACACAGCAGTGGTAAACAGAAAGTTGTTTGGCCCATAATGAATGCCAGAATTAATTTTCCAGCTGTTTGAGTCATCGATGTGTTCGATACATACGTATTTGCATTCAATTTGCTTTAGTAATGCAAATGAGCCTTTCATTTTCTGGCGCCCCATTAATAAGTGAGTAA
>JAILXH010097964.1:4592-15084 GCA_023558415.1 Piaractus mesopotamicus | reverse complement strand
CTGACCAGCAAAAGAGCAGAAGCAGTACAAAGTAGTACAAAGGTCGCGCTCACGTCACCGCTGCTCTTCTCAGGACCTCGAACCAGCGCGCGCGGCCGTTGCGGCGACGTGACGTCAGGCACGAAAACGGCGCTTGACACCTGAAGTTCATTCAGTTCAGTTTAATGTGAAAACAGAGTTTACAGAGCAGCTTCACAGAGCAAATGGCAGAAAAAAAACTCTATAAGAGCGCGAGGAAGAAACACTGAGAGGAACTGAGACCAGAAAAGGAGCAGTGATAGAAGCAGAAGGCTGTATGTTCACTAGTGAGATGATCAGAAAAGTGTCACTGTATTCACAGCATGGACAGCGTCAGGCAGTGTAGAGTAAAGTGCTAAACTGTCTTTTCATTACAACATTACAGACATGCTAAAGCAGTGTGTAATTTTCTGTAACCTGTCTGACTCACCGTTGAGTAATTTCCCTTTGTGAGTGACCCAGACTAAGATGTAGGTAAAAGTTCACACATGACAGTACGCTGACACTTCCGTGCATGTTGTAAACAGCGGTGAGAAGTGATGGAGTATTATCTGCTTTACTATAAGCACCCACTGCTGTTTACTGTGAAGTTTTACTCCATTCAGTCATTCCAAACCCACAAGTATGGGTAGTGGAATGACTGCTTTCAACAATATAAAACCGATTTTGTTGCAGATAGATGTATAAAATTATTCAGATACAGTGAAAATATTCCAAAGTTTGAAACAATTTATAGGAAGGTGTAAAAAATTAAGAATTTTCATTGATGAATGGAGCCGTAGATGATGCAGTAATAACTGAGAAAGCTGTACAGCGTCGAGAATTAACTTAAAATAAAATTCATATGCAAAAGGCCTCTTCAAAAAGCACTGAACAAATCTTATTGATTAAACAGCTATTCATAGTAATTTCATGGGTAATATGTTGATGGTTGATTTATTATTGAATAATATTTACAATTTTTACAGTGTCATAATTCTCATTGTTCTCAAAATATTATAAATTGTGAACAGACCACAGATTTATGCTTTGGTGTCGAGTTTATAACATTCAACCTACAATGTATAAGTTATTATTGAGTAACAATCATTGTATGACAAGTGATTTCAAACTTTTTAACAGTAGTGTATAAACTTTAAAACATACAGTTGTTTGCTGAAGGTTGAACTGAAGTAGTAAATGTGCAGTTAAATGCTGGGTTCTCATGGCTATTTGGTAAGTTGTTGGTAAGGAAATGTGATTGTTTCATAGAATCATTGACACTTGTTTATTTTTACTGGCTGTAACATTAAATTCTCCATTCTTTCACTTTCAACGTCCCTTTAATTTGACTACAGTGTTCCCATGTTCTGCTGTTATGACACTGAACAGTTAAACATTGGAACCTGGTTTCACCATTGACTGAGAACCAGCACACCCATTGTGGAGAACATTTTGGGCACATGTTTTAAATGAACGTCAGTCACTTTCCTCTATTGAGTCAACTAAGCACACAGATGGCAGTGAAGCTGGATTGGAGCACTAGGAGCACTCAAAGAGGATGGTGAATACTACCAGCCAGATCCCAGTTATACTGCATGCAGTTGGAGTTGTAACTGTCCCTGAGGCACCGTAGGCCTTGCTCAAGAGTTGAACAGCGGTCCTGGACATGACCTACCTCTTCTATTCCACTTCATCACAGCCGCCTTTAGACTATGATCTGATGATATTGCCTAGGATCTATGCCCACTTTTTTACTGAATCATGAAAGTGTCACAATCATGAGGAAGAACAGGGCAAGGTGCACTCTGACAGCATTACCATGACATCATGTTTTATAGTATGATTTCATCTAAATCTACTAATGAGTTATACAAGTTTAAAGCAAAGCTCTTTCACATCTGGTTGTTTTGACTGTGTGGTGTTTTGTCGCTGATTTAATTCAGTTATTATCAATAACCCCTGATCATGCTACAGAAACTCTTAAATCTCTGTTAGTGTCCTTGACTAAACTCTGTTCCTCTGTTTTTTAGCGTGAGAAGATTCAAATTCTGACCTTCCTTATTTGCCAACTTACTTTTGGATGCTCTTGTGTCATTATATCTTTATATAAATATTTGCAGTTCTTAGTTTGGCTAGCATACTTGATAAGCAACAATGACATTTTATTGGTTGCACCACGTAGGCTGTTGCAGCTGTGAGGGTTCAATGTACTCAAGTGAACTTTCAGCCTTTCTGTTTCAAATCTTCTCTCACAATACAAACAGGAATAAGCTGCCCTGGTTGGAGTGAATGATGATGCTCCATACAATGGTAGTGGAAGCATTTTACATAAAGAAAGCAATTATTTTTGAGTCCAACCCCAAAAAAGAGGAAAAAAAGAGTAAAGTTCCAGAGGAAAATAGCAAAATGTATTCTAGGCCTAAGTACAGCTTTTTTTCATAGAGTATTAAATATTAAACAGTACCAGCGCTTTTAGAAAGTTTGTGAACCCTTTAGGATTCTCTAAATTTCTACATAAAACGTGATCAGATCTTCATCTAAGTCGTAATAATTGATAAAGAGGAACCGATAACACAAATAACACAACTGTATACATTTTCATTCATTTATTGAACAAAGTTTGTTGGTAAACGTGCATGAAACTTGAGTTATCAGTTTGGTATTGGGGATAATTAGGGTCAAGAGGTACAGTCAATTGACAATCAAGTGAGAGTGTAGGAGGCCCTGTAAAATATCAACTTGAGCTTTCATTATTAAAGTCAGGTCTTTCCCACACACATTTGTGAGCACACACCCTGCCTTTAAAAAAAAGGAGAGTTCTGAGGATCTCAGAAAAATAGGTGGTTGATATCTTACAGGCTTTAAGAGCTTACAAAATGATTTCTGAAGAGTTTGAAATTCTCCACTCCACTGGCAAAGTCTAAGGATCTGCAGGCCTCTCTTGCACTGGCTAATGTCAGTGTTCATGAGCCCACCATAGGGGTGTCACGATGCAAATGTCGCAAGACGATATGCGCTGTGAACCAAATACAATTAGATTTCATGCTATAAAATGCAGAAATTAATTCTATAGTTCTGTTTAATGCAGTCCATGGTACTCCTAAAACTGAAAACCACAAATGTAAAGAAAACTGTGCAGCTCTCGGAACCGGAAAGTCTACCTAAATTCTACAGAATAATAGCAGGGCACCTGTCTGTGAACTGAAGCTTTAACAAAAAGTGGATCATATAATAATGGGCTGTTAATGATCTGAATAGTTGGATCAGGTATGTTGGGAATAGGAAGGACACTAAAAAGTGCAGGGCAGTGGGCCTCCAGGACAAGAGAAACACTGATTTAGAGTCTATGGTGCAGAAAGACAACAACCCTAAAGACACTGGTTAGTCTACCAAAGAATAGTTGAAACAGAAGAAAATTTGTGTTTTGGAATGACCAATCAAAAGTACAGACTTTAAACCAATAGACATGTTGTGACAGGATCTGAAGATGTTGTTCTTTAAGGAAGAATGGGCCAAAATTCCTCCAAGTCAGTGTGCAGGATTCATCAACGGTTACAGGAAACGTTTGGTTGAAGCCATCACTGCTCAAAGAGGTCAATTACCGACAGAAGAAGTTCACATACTTTTAACATTGGATCCTTTTAGTCAATAAATGATTGAAAAATACATATAATTGTTTGTTTTATTGTGTTCTCTTTATCTATCGTTATGACTATAAAGATCTAATCACATTATAGTTTAGATTTATGTAGAAATTCACAGAATTCTAAAGGGTTTAAAAACTTTGGAGCACCACTGTATATAGTATCCTATACATTGGTTTAAACTGTTAAATGTTTGTATTCATGGTAGGGTCATTTATGACATACTGTTCTGCTCCACTCATGCAAATGTCACTACATTATCTGAAATCAATATTTCAGCCATTGTATTTATTGGCATGATCTATAACTTAACAAAGTACACTCAAATGTTTCACAAATGTTTCTTTTTATAGCTTTAGTTTATTTCTGAAGATATTGTGAAAATCGCAAGGGTGAAAATAAATTACTACATTGTTAGTAAATGTGACCAAGATGGTAACTGGATTTTAAATGACCCTTGGTAAAAGAATGAAGCAAAGATCCATTATGGCACTGGAAGGTTTACCCTAACACTTTACTAGCTCTTCACAGCAGTAAATAGAAAACATCTATGTCGTTTTGTGCTGCTGTCATTGGTCTGATGTTCAAGAAAAATTAAACATCAAACAAGTCATTGCAGCCTTGCCTCCAGACTGATAATGCAAAACAATTAATAAGCAACTTCACCAAGAGGATGTAGACCTACGTTCTTCAGCAAAAAAGAGAATATAAGAGAAGCAGTTACAGCTGTCTGCTAATACAGACGCAGGCTAGATAGAAGCCATGATGAAGAAAACGGTTATTAAATTTAGTCCTAAACTTAACCTTGGAGAGCAGGGCAGTAAAAATTGATGTTTGACAGTCTGCAGTACTTACTGAATTAGCTATTTAATTTCAGGAACAGACTGGATATTGTGTTAAAGACCAGAAAGACTGCAGTTTGCTCTGTAGAGATCATTTAGACTCGTGTTTTTCAACCCTAGCCCTTGAAGCCCACAACCCTGCACATTTTAGTGCTTTGTCCTGTTTTAGGCCAGCCAGTTTAATTCAATAATGGGCTGTTAATGAGCTGATTAGGTGGATCAGGTGTGTTGGGAGCAGAAAGAACCCTAAAAAGCGCAGGACAGTAGAGAAACACTAGAGAAACACTGATTTAGAGTATATGGCGCTAGGAATAGCAGGTTTAGCACCGTGTTATAATGCTGATACTGCCATCTTGTGGAGAAATAGCAGAGAAACACCTCCTTTACTCGAAGGATTTGAACAGTTAGCCCGAGTGTTTCGAGCAGTTTCCGTCACAGTAAAGTCTCTGTGACTATCATTATGGCGCATTTAGGAATCAGAATGTCGTTTGATGAAATATATAATAACATTCTAAACGAACAGCTCCCGCTTTCTGCCGGAGCTTTCAGAAAGTCTGCAGATGAACACACGACACACCAGGACACCGTAAAGAGGATTGCACTCGCTTCCTCTTTAACTGCTCCGGGAAAGGATTAGACTTGTCACTTGTCGTCGAAAAAACAGAAAAATAGTGCCTTTCACCGGAGCGGGTGCTGAATACTGGAGACTCATGACAATTCAGCAGTGCATATGCCAGATATGTACCTGTGGGTAAGAACAAAGCTACACGGTGCTCATACGCTGAGAGCCAGACTGCACCTTCAGAGACTCAGAGCTTCACTAATCACTGCGCCTTAAAGAGTGAAGTAAACACGTTACCTTCGCTAACATTAGAACTTCAGCATATCAAAATTTCATCTCTACCTTTGAAAACGACTTTAGCGCATGAGAAAAAATATTTCATGCTAGTAAATCTGCTCCATCAAATTGAATCGCTAGCACCCATGAATTCTTGTGAGAACAGAATTATAAATCATAAATATAATTGCTACTAATAATAGGTTTGTAGAAACCAATATTGTAATCATTTCCCAATAATGTAATGACCCAAAAAGGTGATAAATATTTGCACTTTGGTCAAATAATTAATAAATAAATAAATAAATAACTCAATGTAATAACCTGACCAATAAAGTAATGCTTCAGGCTTAACTGATAATGTAACAATAATTTATTACATTATTAGAAATGTATTTTCAGGTTGGCCATATGTAATACCTACTTACATATTTGGAAATGTATTATATTTGTAAGCTGATAATTTTTCTGAAATACGTTTTAAAAATGGATGCTGTAATACATTTAGTCTTACGCAAATCAGGTCAAAGAATTGATATTTGTGACCGTCACGTTTTCCTCCATCTGGGGAGACTCCATTGGAACATATACTGTCTGGAATGGCTCATTTCAGCTCTTGATCCTTCCTGGCTCCACCCCTCCTCCACTGCACACACCTGCAGCTACTTTATGGACTTTCATTCTCCCATGTACACCCCTTTGTTTAGCCCAGTGGTCTTCAACCCTGGTCCTGAAGAGCTACCTTCCTGCAGAGCCTGGATCCAACCACAACTTGCCACACCTGCTCCAGCTAATCAACCTCTTCTTAAGTCCCTGACTGGTTGGATGAGAGGTATTAGAGTTAAGTAAGGGTGCAGGGCAGCTTATTGGATACAGGCTGGAACTAACTAAAGGTAGCTCTCCGGGACCAGGGTTGGAGACCACTGGTGTAGCCTGTTCGGTTGCCAAGTCTCTGTTTCTTACTAAGCTGTGCTTCTTCAGCTTTGTCTTCCTAGTTTTTAAATATGGATCTGCCTTGGATGTACCTGTCTGCCTGTGTTTTGACTCCTGCCTGTTACGGCTCCAATTGTTGGACTGCCTTAAATAAAGCCAGTAAATCAGTTTGTCTGACCAGAACACAGTGGTACCTTTTCATCATTATAATAAGATATTACATATGGTCAAACCAAAAGTGTAATACATTTTCAATAGTCATATTACATGATCAGTACTGATTTTATTACACTATCAGTTATAACATTCTATTGCATTACTGGGTTCTACAAGGTTTGTACATGTTATAGTCAGATTTTTTTACGTCAATTTCCATATTTTTACTAGAACTAAACATTTTTAATTTGCATTACTGATATAAAAAACAGTGGATTAAAACCTAAAAGCATCCATATCCTTCAGGCTGAGAACACCCAGCCAAGTGAGTGCTCGCTGCTCTTTTATGCTCCCTCTCTTTCACATCTCTCCAGAGAAGTGAGTGCCACACGGGTTTATTTTTAGCTAACCACCTCCACTGCCATACTGCTCCAGCTGTACAACCGTACATGCTATCTGTTCAATTATTAAAAGTGTGATGGAAAGGAAAGCTACCATTGAGTGTACAGCACAGCTGTGAATGCACTTGCAGCTGTACATGTTCTGAAGAGTAGTACATGGTACAAATTGGACAAAGTTGCACTATTGGCCCTTTAAATGAGGTAAGGGTGTTTGATTCTGTGGTATGTGTGTGGAGGAACACTTACAGCAGGCCATAGAGCTGCACACTAAATTCATCCTCTGGTAACTGTCTGGTTGTCTGTCAGCCATTTTATATAAAGAGTGATTTGAGAACTGTAAAGTTTCTCTGTGTACTATGTAAACTTCTATTTTGTTCTTCTCTACCATTTTCTGGACTGCCCTGGTCTTCACAAGGAAACATCACTGTCCACAGCAGCCAAATGTAGTGGAGAATTTAGTCCCCACTGGCTGTCTACTCACTGAGTATCAGGAGAATTTCCACGCTCACTGTACCACAGCCACCTGTGCTGCTACAAAACCACAGAATGAGTGGAAGCCACTGGAGGGAAAGATGGAAAACACGACCACATTCAGGTAAGTGGGATCATACAACGTTGGGCAGTGATGTGGAACTGAGGGCCAGAGTTCTGCAGTTTGCTGATTTAACTACTCAGACACACCAGCTAAACCTGGGAATTAACCAATGAGTTGAGTTAGATGTTTTCGAGCAGGAAAATCACCAAACTGTGCAGTTCTCCACCCTGATGAAAGAAATGGTAAAACTGCACAACTGAATTTTCTTCTTTTTTTCTGATATAAACTTGTTTGATGTAGAAACGCTTAAGGTTTCAAAATGTACTGTTCACTCCCCAGTCCATATGTGGAAACTAAGCTGCAAACAGCATGTTTTAAATTCATTGTTATCATGAAACAATGAAACAGCTTACTAGAGTTTAAGTTGTAAGGAGTGTTTCAGACTGGACTGCTTTTTTAATGGGGCAAAACACAAGGCAGCCAAAAAATAAGTACTCATTTATATATCAATCTTCAAAACACAGTAATAAAACTAGCCTGTTTAATTCCAAGATATAAAGAAAAGTTAGAAAATAGAAAAGTTTTGTAAGTTTTGTAAGAATTGTTGGTACATAAGCCTACACAAACATTATAAATGGAGCTCAAGAAAATTAAGATACAAAAGTAGGACACAGTAGGATCCTTTAACATATTTTCAGTTTGTATATGTGACGTATATGTGATGTAGATGTGATACACCCAAGCTTGTGCCTGAACAACCTGTATGAACAGCCAAACTGTTGCACATTAAGCAGAAGTGGACCGTGTCTTTCAGACAGGACTATGTGCCCCATAAAGTGACCAGAAGGTCTACCACAGCAGCAAAGCTTTATGTTCCTCCTAATGGTACCATGATGTTGACTAGCACATATGCAGAGGACTACAAAAAACATCCTGTGCAGCAGCACATGGTGAACAAGCAAACTAGGGAATACTCCCCTCCAACTACCAAGATGGTGGCTACGTCCTTATACAAAGGTTGGTACTCTCATGATTGGATCCATATGAGTTTTCTTGTTTCCATTTTAAGTGTCATTATTCATTCTGGTTCATTTTCAAGATCATATTTTACTATTTTAAAATGTATTCTCTGTCCTTTTCAATTACAGAGGAATTTAAGCCATGGTCTTTAGAGAGATGCCAGCCCTTCAGAACCAATAATAACCTGACAGTAAACCAAGACAAGTTTGTGACCACCACAACTTTCAGAGATGACTTTGGTCCCAAGATATCCAACTCACCCAGAGAGAACTTTAAACCAATTCCACAGATTCGGGAGTCTCTGCCTTTTGATGGAACCACCAACTATAAACTCCACTACGTTCCTCACCCTGTAAAGCCAAGGCAGCCTAGGGAGAAGGAGAAGTACAGGCCGTCCAGTGCCTCTTTTGATGGAGTGTCCACTCACAAACAAGATTACAAGGGCCTTCCCACAGAGGCACCTAAACCCATAAAGGCAAAAGAGGCTTGGGGGAGTAACCGTGCCCCCTTGCAGGCTACCACAGAGTTCCGTGACCAGTACAAACCCTGGTCCCTGCAACTAAAACAGGCACACAAAGTGGAGAATTACAGACCTCCAGTAGGTAATATGGACTTCCTTTCCACTACACATGCAGACTATGTGCTGCATGAGTACCAGCAAGTTCAACATGTCCGGCCACCTATCAGTGCCTGGGAAAAGAACAAGGAACCATTCCAGGTAAAGTCGGTCATGAAAGAAGACTACAGGGTATGGGACGTGGTACGTCAACCAGCCATTAAAGAGACGGTGAAGCCATTAGGAGCCTCTGAAAATACCACCTTCAGATCCCAGCAAAGACGCAAGTCCAATACCTTCATGCATGTGCCTATTCAGAATGGTAGACCAGGGAAGCCACTAGGACTCTGCCCTGCCAGTTTTGCAGAGCCACCAGGTTTTGAGTACACCTGCAGCAAAGCAGGACATAGGCTCTATCGCACCATCTCAGTGGGAGATGTTTCATTGGCTCAAGAGATAGCAGACAAAGGCTTGCCGCCTTCCCAGCAGCGAAATGTCTGTCCAGGCAGGGCCAAAGACAGGAGAACTCATTAGACTTTCAAGTTCTCATTAACTCACCTTATTTTTCTAAGCAAGATTGGAATAAAAGCATTTGATCACATTCTGTTGCAAGATGGAATTATTTCTATAGGTTGAGAGCTCTGTCTTTGTATTTGAAGACCTCCAAATCCTCAGCACAAAGAAAGGTACAAACCGCTTAAACTCCCATATGACATCTTAAAACACCAGAAAGAAGTATTTAAACATGATGCAGCCCACATGAGAGACTGCACTACTTTACTGTATGTGCAAATGCCATCCTCTCCTCATGACCACACCTGACAAAAACATGCCAGAGCAACAACAGCAACCAGTTCTCTTATTGGACTTGATCGAACACATTTGTCAGTTAAAAAAAAAAAAAAAAATCACTAAAATTCAAAAGCCTGAATGCCTCCAAGAACCCCTTGGTTCTATATTTATAGAATCATTTGAAAATGACTCATTTTGAAGTGTTCAGGTGAGACCCATGGCCACCCATGATTGAGTTTCTGAAAATCTTAGTTCTATTAAAAAAACAAAGAAACAAATAATTTTCTCCATTGCAATAACTGCACAAAAGTGAAAATGTAAATTTTCTTACTGTCAAAGACAAAATATAACTGATGTTAACTTTCGTGTCACCAATCGTGACAAATCTAAAAGCCAGACATGTAGTAGATGTAGTGGACATTTCCCATAGTATTAATAATTAGCATGCCATCAGGAATAAAAGTATCAAAAAGGTATCATGTTATCAGTTCTGATTTCATAGTGCTAATACTGAAAAATGATCACTATAAATGTACTGTAATGATATGCTGTACTACAGTGTGTGCGTGTGTAGAATTACATATTCATGGTAAATTACTTCACTACAAATGCCAGTATTATAAAAAAAAAATAATTTATTTTAAAAAAGGTTGCACCACTACATATTTGCTTTTCATTTGAAATGCACCCGTGGTAATCTGAACATGTTAATTCCTGCTTGCCAAAAGGGGCAAATAATTAAACGGAAAACAGAACAAAATTCACCTTAAAATTA
>JAILXH010097937.1:2213-12453 GCA_023558415.1 Piaractus mesopotamicus | reverse complement strand
TTGTGGTGACAGAATAAATTCAAAATAAACAGCACTAAATCATAAAAAAATAAACATTCAGAACAAGTGACATTTTCATATATTATTAGTGTACGAATCAGCTGTGGGTTTTGCAGCCTGTAAGTGCTCCATGGTGTGAAGGAGTTGAGAGAGGCACCATACTGGACCATGAGGAGAGAAAGAAACTCTCCGACACCACTGTCTGGGACATGAACAATACTGCTGCTGGATGGGCAATATCTAAAATACACCAAGAAATAAAGTGGAAAAAGTCAGAAAACCAGTCTACATTAGAGGTGTGTGATGTTTTATGCAAAGGATACCTGATCCTGCTTATTTAAATAGTTTCAGTCTTCAAACAACTGATCAAGTGTGCTCCTACTTTTTTGAAATAAAAATCCAGCCCTTTGTGGGTAAGATTAGACACCCTTTGTCTACATGAACACTACAGATGGTTAACAGCAGATTTTAGCAAATTCTAGTCTCTCCTAATATGTAATCAGCAAACACACATTTTTATTTTGGATGATCGCTACATTTTTTGACATAAATAACGTGAGTCAAGGACATTGCATTATACTTTACATTGCATTGAATGGCTGTAGCAACACTTTACCAATAATTAGCTGTTTGGAAACATTTTGAGGTGTGAAGAGGAAAATGAAAAAGTCATCAGAGGAGGAAATAAATAAAAAAAATAGAATAAATTAAATAAAAAAAAAATAAAAATAGAAATAAATTTTAACATGGTTCCTCTGTATGTGCACAGTTTTCTAAGGAATCAAGAATCTGCAACACACCAACGCCAACGGTCTAACTACTGGCTTATCATGACTCAATGCAGTTGTCACTGTATGCCAGTGAAGCAGACTCAGTAGCAATTATTCTACCAGATGCCAGTAATTAGAACCTTAAGTGTACTTACACAGTCCCAGCTGCAGGGCCTTAGTCATCTGCAGCAGACATCCCCTTTACTGGGTCCTTTTCTCGCATCTACAGAAGGCATGAGGGAAAAGCTTAGTCCTGAATACTGCACGAAATACGATAAGACATATCTAATACAAACAGAAACCCACCCTTTGCTTTTATTACAACTTCCACTCTTTTCAGAAAGCTTGCTTTAAGCTTTTCAAAGAAATCTGCAAAGATATTCCACATTTTCCACACTTCCAAAGTTCAGTCTTGGACGTTTATTGCATTGTCTGCTTCTCACAACCCAAATAATGCCAAACACATTTAAAGATGTGGAGGTATGCACTCTGGGATGGTCATTTCATTATTCTGAGAACACCAGCAGCTTCTTTATTTGATTAGTTTCAATGGTCTTATACCAGGTCTTGCATGGCTGTTATGAGTCCTATTTTCTCTATATCTCTTTTAATCATTTCTTGAACTCCAGTTTCGGAAACACTTTTAACAACTTGTTTTATGACCGTTTTGACTGGATGTTGAATAACTGAAAGGTGGTTACATTAGTTAAAAGGCTACCATATATGTCCAGAAGCTTGCATACCCTTACTAACCCAATGTTTTTTTCTAAAATTAAGGGTATTAATAGGGGGTATTAATTCTAGAGCTTTGCTGCAGTAACAGCCTACTCTTCTGGGAATGCTTTACAGTAGATGATGGAATATTGCTGTAGGTATCGGACTGAATTCAGTCACAAAAGCATTAGTGAGGTCAGAAACTGATGCTAGATGATTAGTTCTGGATCACAAACACCACTCTAACTCATTCCAAAAGGTACTGGATGTTGCTCCATCACTCCAAAGAATGCAGTTCTATGGCTCCACAGCCCAATGAAGAGCTTGGCACTGGGCACTGTGACCTTAGACTTGCTGCTCCAGATAGCCCAGCTCTATGCTTTTCCATAGAGATTACACAAGCTGTGTGTGCAGCTGAACACCAACGCCAGCCATGGGTGCACCTCAAAAGTAGCTGAATTCATCAGAAGCAGCGTCTAGATGCTTTGAACATGCAGCGTGTTTAACACTCTATACATTATTTAATACCTTGTCAAGTTCCCTTTGCGTATCCTCTTCCATCCGTCGAATGTCATCCATTGTCAAATCAATCCACTTATCCAACCAGCAGAAGAGCTGCCTGTGGAAGTTGGTAAACAGACGCTTCTCTTGCTGGAAATTGAAAAGAAAAAAAAAAGTTCATGTACTACAGATGAAATGTATTGCAATCTGAAATCTCACAGATGGAACAGGTTTATTCCACTGCAAAAAATGAATAAAATATAATGAACATGTATGTTGCAACTGTGCTCTTTACATTGTGCATAGATTACAAATGGACTAAACATATAAACACTCCATACAGCTCTTCTAGAGTCATACCTTGTGGATAAAGCCCTCCACTTTGTTCTGTAAACCAAACCACTTGAACTTGACAGTGACAAGCTTATAGGCACACATGTGAGGACAGTCTGTCTTCTGAGGAAGCTCTTTCTATTTTGGGAGAGGATACGCATGTGAGATTAAGCTGGGATGGATCTCTGGTGTATTTTAACATTTCTACTGATAGATAATATGGCTCAGTTCAACATTTAAACTTTTTTTAGGTATGTCATACATACTTTCCATTCTGGTCCTAAAGGCCCCCTTCCAGTCTTTGCAGACTTAAATGTGGCTGGATCCTCCTCTGGTTTAAAGTCCTGTAAGAGGGAGATGGAGTGTAAGAGAGAGAGCTGCCCTCCTTTTCCAAAACAGTGAAAAGTTCATCTGTTCTCAGATTATGTTGCAGTGTTCAGAATCCCTTTCTTGAAGGTCAGCAACTTTATGTTCCGCTATGAAGATTTATGATTTTCTTCCTGTCTCATAATGAAGATGTATGGTTTTGTACACCTCCCAATATTGTTTTGAAATTATCTCAAAGGACTATGAGCGGTCTATTTAATATCCCTTCTACCCACTGCACCTGGCAGCCCCTCTCACACTTCAAAGCTTGATTTATTTACAGATGAAAAAAATTCAGTGTCTTCTTGCTGAACAGCACAGTATAACAATGCATGAAATGAGTTTTAACAATGTATTTTTACACAATAGTGTTGAGAATGATTTGCAATTACACTTACTTCTGCCATTTATGTATGCATATTTGCACATTTTTCCATTATCCCTTAATGACTCCATGTACTTAATCTGACCAACTTTATTGCTCACCATAAGTGATTTTTTTTTAAATAAAGAAATTTAAATTTAAAATCTTTAATCATAGTTCAGCATCAGATTTCTTTGTGCATAACTTTTTGAACCCTTTGTTTGCATACAGGAATAGTTCAATTTGTGTTTCTTTTAAAATGACCGCTCACAGCTGCAGAGGTGATCAAGGTGAACATATTCCAAACATAAAGGACTGAAAGCCATTACAGATCTTTTTACTACTGAATGTAGTAGCCTAGGAAATCTCTTCACTTTTTTTCACCTCACTCAATATATATGCAAGAATTGTAGGATAAAGTTGCTTTTGTAGAGAGATAGGTGAGCACAAAGTAAAGCATAGAGCAGGGGTGTCAGTCTCAGGTCCTGTGTGGCCACAAATCTGCAGAGACTAGCATTTTGCCTCTTCTAACACAACCCATTCAAGTTCATGAAGGCTTTGTTAATTAGTACTTCAGTGTGTTAAATTAAGCAGAATCTGCAGCAAATTTCTTCACCTAATGGCTGGTTTCTTGGACATGGATTAGCCTTACTCTTATGTCTGTTTCAGGGTTGGTCTGTTTAAGTTTAACACAAGTTGGGTTACATTTTATTTTGGTGGTTACCTATATCTACAAATGCCAAAGTTGTTAAACTGTGGTGAAACTCTGACTCTGTTTACCCCTGGTCACTTGAGGCATCTGGAGTATCAGGTTTATATTTCAAAATGCTTACTAGCAACATGGACCAACACTACTGTGCAAAACAAACTGCAGACGACTTAATAAACAATCAGTAAACAGCAATCAGTCTGATTAACCGGAGACGCATTTGACTAACAAGAGTAAATAAATGTGGCTAAAATTTTCTCAGGATACAATTCAGATACTAGTCACAAAGTGACCAGGTGTAAACGGGGTCTCAGCTGATTATTAACAGCATTAGTAGTAGGGATTATACTTTGGAGGTAAAAGTTAGGGTTAGAGTTAGTGTTAAAAGGGAATTCCACTGATTTTTCAAAATTTCTGCATAATTAAACAAGTAAGTTATAAACAGAGTCATTCAGAGTGGTTTGATGTGCAATGCCCTGTTCGACAGAAACTTACCAAACTAAAATTGTTCTCAGTGTTGGTGATAGGAACCAGGTGTCCAAAGAGTTCATTGCCCCTACAAGGTCACTCACGATAAGGTATAACATGACATGGTAATGAATACACTGCCTGATGACCAAGAAACTAACAATAGTTTTCTGATAAAATTTTAGAGGAAAATGTATTTTTTCCAAATCCGTTCATAGCAGAGAGGTACATGTAAGTGTTGCCAGGCAAAGCAGTACCCAAGTAAAACCTACTTGTTTTTTCAGATTTACCACCATGTTACCATGATCAACATTACATATGAGAAAACATGTGTGGGTTCACTGGGGGGTTACATATTGACCCCGGTTCCTATCACAACCAGTGTAAAGAAATTATATCAGCAATTTTCTCTACAATGAACGATTTCACATCTAAATCACTCTGAATGACTTTGTTTACATCACAATTATTCAGATTTTTTTTTTAAATCAGTAGAACTCTCCTTTAAGTTGAATTTGACATTTATTTTAATGTGAGTTAAACACAAGGTGAACTTCTACAAAGCATCTATTTTCTCAGTAAACTAGACATTTCATGAAGGTATAAAAAATATTTAAAAGTGCTTAAACTACAGATTCAGATTTACTGTGACAGATTTACTGAGTGGGTGCTTAAACCTGGAAGGATCCACATTCAATAGCAATGCACTAATAGCTGCAGCACATGCAACAAATGTCCCTGTGGTCACTCACCTTAGGGTCTACTTGACTCTTGTCTGCAATATCAATGTAAACAACCTCAACCTTTTTCCACGTTTCTGGGTCAAGCTTGTGTACCTGCACAAAACACATTTAACAGTACAGAGAACATTAAGATAATAGTCTACTGTTTACATCATCTAGAAAAGTTCCTTTAATTCCAAATGAATATTATCCCAACAGATGTGAAACACACTAACTGTATGTTTAGTGTGCAGGGTATGAAACTTTCTCTCAGTTATTTTTTCAGTGATATACATTAGACAAGACATATTTAGAATCACTCACATTTTCCTGGTCACCGAGGTCAGGCTTGTGCCACGTCTCAATCATGATCATAAAATTATCCTTCATGTACTCATTCTGCCAAAAGGAGAAAGAGATTAACGTTTCAGTCAGCATTATACCTAGAACCCACAAAATTCCACAATTTGCATAATTATAGAGTATTTCTGTTAAAGAACTGCAGAAAAAGAGCAGTAGCTGGACACAAAACCACACACATAGCTGACAGCATGGCACAATTCAGATTTTTGGTTTGATCTTGTGGGCAGGACATGTTACAATGTCCTCTTTCAAAAGCTCTCTTGCAACTGTTAGCATGCAAATGGGTAGTGTGTGCATTCATATTTAAATTAAGCAGTCTGCAAATCAATTTGGGTGAGGCCATGCCTAAGATAAATAAGGAATACATCACTTACTGTGAGAACTACGGATGAGGACAGAGAGAACAGCACATGGAAAAGACACAATTTAAAGTAGTTTAGCACACAGCTGTTGCAAAATATGTAGTACGTGCGTTTTGAAACACAGTTATATTCAGGATACTGGTGCTTTCACCATGACTAAGTAAGACTGAGTGCATTTGGATAAACAGTTTAGGCACACCTGATCAAATTACCTGTACATACTTCTGCACATTTTAATGTAAAATTATTATTTATTTTCTGAATTTAATATATTGAAGACACATGCTATAGTTTTCTTTATTTTTTCCAATACATCACTTACTGTGAGAACTGTGTGTCTATTCGATCTTGACTATGACTAGTCTGGATAGAACACTTGACTATGAGTCAGTACACTTCATAACAATTGAAAGCAAAAATGTGCAAAAAATACAATTTTTAACAGTAGTTGGACTCCAAATAAGGCTAGACAAGTCTAGGACACCCCCTCCCAACTAAAAAAAACAAAAAAAAAACTCTTGAGTCCAGTACTACAGCACTACAAATACTGGACATAAATATGTGCAAGTGTAAACTAGTTGTGGGACTTACCTGTGCGACAGTATGGGTAAGCATTCCAGGCCTTTTCATGGATATTCAGAGCAGATGATGGAGCCAGCATCCGCACAAACGTTGGTACTTTACTACATGAATGAGACAGTGAGAGAGAGAGCACTTAGCAAAAGTGAACAACTAGAAGCACAATGTTTATGAATGTATATTAACACATATTTCATTAACATACATTAAAGTAAAGAACATTTTTTCCTTCTCCAGTAAAGTTACCATTTTGGAGATACAAGGATTTGTTACATCAGTGACAGCATGCATAGAAATTATTCTTATGATGTGTTTACCTCTGCAAGTGGTAGATCTTGTGTGTGTACTGTCCTTTCTCCCCATCTTCCTTCTCATAGGGTTCATTCTTCAGCACCTCCACCCCCTCTCCTCCCCCTGTTTCATTCTTACTGGCCTCAGCTACTGAGTACAGCTGGCCCACCTGGTACTACAGAGCGGCACAGACAGACACGGTTCAGTCCACTTTCATAGTGCACAGCACCTTACAACTACAACACTGTATTCTTAAAAAAAAAGAGGCTGCTTGGAAACCTTTACATTACGTCATGTGGTTGTGGAAATTATCTACAGAATCTACAGTCTACAGTCATCAGGTAAGTTAGGCCTAAAAATTTTAGAACTCTTGCAGCTCAAGGCAGGACAGTTAACCTCAAGACACCACAAAAGCAACTGACATGGTGTAAATTCAAAATCAGAAGCCACTGACTTAGCCTCTAGTCTAGAGTCACCTAGTTTGAAGCAAACTCCCATTAGCAGAGTAGATTAATGATCATTGTGTGCATTTGGCTGTTGACACTGATCCTGTGCAGATCCTATTGCCTGGATGTCAAAGTAGCTCTTCCAGGAAACTGACTAATGATGTGAAGATCTGTATAAACTCATGTGCTGCTGACCTGCCAACCCTCAACAGCCTTGTACTGGACACTGAACCTCTAGGGGAGGCAATATGGCATGAAATGTATCATGATATTTCATCTTTTTTAGGTTTGATATGCTGGAACAAGCACAATGTACAAGTTGTGCCACATTTAAAATTCCCATATCATGGAAAGCAGAATTTTCCTCACTTCTTTGATCTAAAAAGAGTTTGATGTATGATTTGAGCCCTTTACATAAAAACATGATCATAAGCTATCCAAAAAGGATTGACAATATCCGCAATATATACAGAAATGCTTATTGTGATAGTCATATCATTACTTTGCCTATCACTAACAACCAGGCAGTCAACAGGGCTCCTATCATAAAAATAAAAATGACCCTTTTTACCTTTTATGTCTCTATTCACATTAAGCACGGTTTTTGATTTCATACGATGTTAATGACAAAATTCTTGCTTTCCTGTATTGTTTAATCAAAGTTTAATGACTTTTGCCTGGGGGTGGATGATATGGCAAAAATATTTTATCACAATACAATACGTGACATTTTCACAATATGCATTATGATGTTTTATTTTATTATTTAAAAAGTTGGGCAGGAATAAACAAGAACCTGTTGTACCACATATAAACTACTAAAATATCCACAAAGATTTTATACAATGTTTTACAAACTGTCCTGCACTAGATCCAGTTAAACAGGCCTCATTATGCTAGCTTTGTAATGCAACATGTAGTTATTCAGTGTTTTTTAAGTAATGACACTAAACCCCTACCTTTGACCACCTCAAAAACGTCTTCTGAGTTTTTATTACATCACCGTGCACCAGCAGGTGGGGGAAAAATAATAAACCAATAATATTATGTTTTACCTTCCCCTACTACCACCCCCCACCTATCACTGAGCGAAATACACAGCTAGCTCAGAGACCTGATACCATGCTCCACTCGGAAAAGTGTCACAGCACGGAAGGAAAATATGCTGCCCATTTTCCATTTCACTTTGACCTTAAATGCCTTACAGAGGAATTCCACAGATTTATCAGGCTGTTTGGATGATTACATTTTTAAGATGTAAACAAAGTCATTCAGAGTGGTTTGATGTGAAACTTGTCACGACAGATTTTTCACAGGTGGCGATTTAATGTTTTTAGTGCCTCACAATCGTCCTCACGTAAAGTTATTAGGTGAAACTGTTAGAAATACACTGCTGTTGCTTGATTCATTGTCTTATGGGACCTTTGTGATAAGATTTTCAACTGAAACATAATTTTTAAATACACTCATGGTGGAGAGGTATATGCAGGGCATATCCAGAGTAAAACTTTTTTTCTGAATTACCACCATTTACTATTACAAATTGTACAAATAAAAACTCAGAAGACATATGTAGATTCACTAGTCATTTTTGATAAATAAAATAGCTATATTTGTGTTATGACTTTATAAGACATCGTGACTCCTGGTTCCTATCAACATCATTATAAAGAAATCGAATCAAAATGTTATCAAACGTATCTCACTTGCAATGCTATGTACCAATGTAGTGAATGATTAAGCAATTGATTCGATTTATTACAGGTTGTCCTGAGTTACAGTAATGCAGACTTTAGAGAGCCCTGCCTGTGAGCTCACCGTTAGGAGGAGTTAATACACAACAACCCAGTTAAACAGTGCCACATTCAAGACAGAACATACAAACATCAATAACTACACATATACAGCTTCCATAATAATTATTCCCACAGCCCAATATATTAACTAATATGGTTTCAGTCAGTATGCCAAATTGATGGTGTAGCTTTTATGAGCAAGTTGCTTTGTTTCAGCATAACCCACATTAGTAAGACACAAAATGTCACTACACATCCTTGACCCAGGCAGACCTTCATGAGATTAGCCTACTTTTTTTCAGGTTTTCAAGCAAAGGATAGGCATCAACACACAGGTTGTGGGAGAATAGAACTACTTTTAAATGCTGTGATGTGAAGGAATAAAGAGGAGGAGACATGTCACTAGATCAAATGAATACCATCCTTTGGCTAAAGTATAGGGCCAAGGGATCCCTGATAAAGTCCCTTTATTAGATCAGCACTGTCTTGAGTAAATTTAATAATGTAACGCAATTCAGCTCATATAGTCTGTTATACAATAGACTAATGTCTGTTGTAGAGATACTCTGGATGGACGCTGTTATCCAGGCCCTTTTTTTAGAGTCTAAATTCACTTTCTCTAATGCAGTGGAGAATCCTGTTTTACTGTAGAGAGCCAAAAGGAAGTACACAGGAGGGCTGAAGGTCTGGAAAAGAAAGACTCAGCACTTACCTCTTCAACGGAAATAGGAAGGACAACCCGGCTGGAAGAGAAAAGTGGGTCCATTACAAAACAGCCAGCAGGGACACAAGTTTTTCTACCTCATTTTTAATCTTATTATTAGAAGTAAATATAACTACCATTATAGTGTAAAGTCCACTCATACATCAATACCTACCATTTACTTGGACTAAATGGAGTTTTAAAAGCAGCCTATTTGTTTCAATTAAGTATCCTGTCAAGTCCAATGTACTAACAGCATTAATAAAGCACATGAATGACTTATAATACACATATGCATGTGTGTGCCATTAAATAGGTTAAAGGTAGAAGGGAAATAGTCACACCTAAACAGCCTCCAACACTGCACAGAAGGGCTACAGTAAAGAGCCTAAAGCTTTAAGATGTAGCCAGACCATGTCAACATTCAAAATGCGATTATTCTGAACAATGACATTTTAACCGCGGTCGCAGAGGTGGGTACTTCAGTAAGTTGTTTTTTTTTTTTTTTTTTTTAATACACGTCATGATATTTATTTTTTCTGCATCTGGTAAGTTAGAACAGACATTTAAAAAATGCTGTCAAAAACTATGAACCTAATTACTTCTATTCAACATTTCACACACTGTGCTGAACTAAATCCATTTAAACAGGACTGTTTATGCTCTTTTTAATCAAAAATGCAGTTGGGAAGTTATTTTTAAGTACTGATGATATCCACGATATGCTCAGAGAAGCATATCGTGATGTAGTTT
>JAILXH010097863.1:2071-13498 GCA_023558415.1 Piaractus mesopotamicus | reverse complement strand
AAAAAAAAAAAAAAAAAAAAAAAAAAAAAAAAAAAAACTTTGCTGCGAAGCTCTCGGAGCTGGAAGAAGCTGGTTTGGTTCTTGGTTCTTGGTCTTGGTTCTTTGGTCCTTGATTCTGCTGTTTGCTTGGAGTGTTTGAGCCACACGTCATACACAAACACAAGATCTGATTTTAATGAACTTGTAAAGCTCCGTTCTTTTCATTTTAAGATGTAGCCTTACAGTCCACAATGTTTTGTTCACTTTTATTATTATGAGCAGTAATAAAACATGTGTTTTCCAAACACACATGAGCAATATGTAATAAACATCTTGAACTGTTGTTTATATTATTTTTTATTTTTTTTTATGTCTTCTAAGAAAATGACTTGTGCCAGTTATCCCTTCAAGAAGCATTGTTGTGTTTATGTGGTAAGAAAAAAAAAAAAACAATTTCAGAATTTCTAAAAAAAAATAAATAAACAAATGCAAACATTATGATAGCATTTCCATTTCTATTTCTGTACTGGAAATGTATTGTTTTGTGATGCAAAAATGTCAATATGTATCATGTCATAAAATTTGCGTATTACTGCCCCCTAATAATGATAAAATATCTGTATATTGCCCACTTCTAAGTGGTAGTAAAAGCATCAGCATTGCAATTGACTGGAAATACTGGATATCAGCATCAGCCCAGAGTCCCCATGTTTTTTTTTTTTTTCTATCTGAAATGCTTTTACTGCTGATATCGGTGACACCTTTATTTGCATACCAAAACAAATGCATCGACATCATTGAGAGCTCACATTATTAAAGGTGGAGAGTAGATTATAAATAATCTGATTTATTTGTTTATGCAAATTTTGTCTTTGTATGGATTAACTCAGGATTGTCTTCATTAACTCAGGATTGTCTTCATTAAGTATGAGAAAATATAACTTGCTCTGATGGCCAAGCATGATTATGACCCACAGTCCTGGTACATGGTCATGACAGCTGGTGCTAAACGACTTGGCAGGTAAACACCACTTGGACTTGGAAGCATTAGTGAGATTTGGGACGTAAATTGATATTGGCCTCTGCCATTCACTTCAGCTCCATGTTGTTTAGCAAGACATATGGCTGTCTTATAATATTCAGTCTAAAGCTGGCGCGCCTTGCGGAATACACAGTTTGCATGCAAACGTATGTTCTGCAAGTCTGCACAACCAAGTAGATCAGTAATTGAAGGAAGCCATGAAGATTAACCATAATAATATATCATTTTACAGTTTTTCCAAATAGATCCTGCTCACGCTAACTTCAGATTTTATCGTAACTGTTCAGTATGAACTGATGTTTCTGCTGCCTGGTGGTGTAGTCTTGTATTGGGCATTGGCCAGGCATAGATATTCAGCTCTGTGACTGCTGTTTATATTCCTGAAGTGTACATGTGTGGTGTCTCAGACTCAGTCTGGCCTAATATGCTATGACCGAGTGGTAAAGGGGTGAGCCTTTTTAATATCTTCCCTTGCTGCTGCCTGGAATAGGCTGACAGGTCCAATTACAGCTCGGAGCTCCACCGCAGCTGCTCAGTGGACAAATACAACCTCCAAATATCCCTGAGGATAAACCCTCTTCAGCAAAAACAGAGAGGTGAAAAAAAAAAATAAAAATTGAAGGGGAAAGGAACGCCTTTAAAATCGGAACCATACAACTAGACCACCAGTGATCATCTTTGTCATCTGGCGTAGCTTTCTCTAACTCCCTGGGTCTTTCCATTAATCTAAGTTAGGTGACGAACACAAGGGGCAAAGACAACATGCTTCAGTTCAATTACATTTTATATATGGATAATTCTACCAAAGTGGTTCAAAGTCAGAGTTTCAAAATCCATTTCAGACTTTTAACTGACTTAGTTCAGACTAAAATTTTGCTTTGAGTCGCCCTGTACCTTAATTATGTTTGTATTATCAAAACCAATGACTCAACATTCCGTTTTGTCACTACCAAGCAATCATAACACCACCAAAAATGTTTGGATAGTGACAATTTTAGACAATTTTTAACACAGAGCAGTTTGAACAGTTGTACATGCATGAAATCATAATATTTTTAATTGAAACAATTTTACTTTTATTTATTTATTTATTTTTGTTTACTCTGGGACCGAAATTGAACTAATTTGATAGAATGCTGCTCAACAGTCCTGGGTCTTCTCTGTTGGATTTTTCGTTTCATGATGCGCCAAATTTTCTATTGGTGAAAGGTCTGGACTGCAGACAGGCTGGTTCAATACCCGGACTCTTCTTCTGCAAAGCCATGTTGCTGTGTTGGACACAGTGTATGGTTTAGCATTGTCTTGCTGAAATATGCAAGGCCTTCCCTGAAAGAGACGTTGTCTGGATGGGAGCATAAAACCTCTATATACTGTTCAGCATTGATAGTACCTTTCCAGATGTGTAAGCTGCCCATGGCATAGGCACTAATGCAATCCCATACCATCAGAGATGCAGGCTTTTGAAGTGTGTGCTGATAACAAGCTAGATCTGTGGTTTCCAAAAAATTTTGAATTTTGATTCATCTGACCACAGAACAGTTTTCCATTTTGCCTCAGTCCATTTTAAATGAGCTTTGGCCCAGAGAAGACAGCCATGTGTCTGGATCTTGTTGACATATGGCTTCGTCTTTGCATGATACAGCTTTAAATTGCATTTGTGGATTGCACGGCGAACTGTGTTCACAGACAATGATTTGTGGAAGTGTTCCTGAGCCCATGCAGTGATTTCCAGTACAGAATCGTGCCTGTTTTTAGCGCAGTGCCGCCTGAGGGCCCGAAGATCATGAGCACCAATATTGACCGTCCCTGTATGCAAGGGAAAAGGCCAAGTTCTAAATGAGTTAATTTTTCATGAAATGGTAAAATGTCTCACTTTCAATATCTGATCTGTGTTCTATGTGTTATAGTCAGTGAGATTTGCAAATCTGCATTGCATTCTGTTTTTATTTACATTTATTTACATTTGACACATTATCCCAACTTTTTTGGACTTGGAGTTGTGTATATGTATGTAAGTATGTATGTATGTATGTGTGTATGTATGTAGGTATGCATCCCATTAATCTAATATGTAATGATGAGTTCAAGCATTTTGCATCTTAAAGATATTTGGGAGTTAACTGACTTTTGACTCACCTAAAGAACTTTTTACAACAGACATTGTCACAAAGCAGCTTAACAGATCAAGGTCCAGTCTCCTAATGAGCAAGCTGAAAGTGACAGTGGCAAAGTTCCCTAAATGCAATAAAGAAGAAACCTTGGCGGGAGCCTTCAAATGGCAATCCATTCTCCTTTGCCCAGCATCAGGTAGTGAACTTATAGACAGAGAACAGCCCAGATAAGATTAAGCCAGAATAATCAGATCATCCTGAGGAAAGCTCTGAGATAAGCCAGTGATCAATGTTAATGACAAAATGACAAAGTCTACTTGCTACAGGGGACCACTGATTGTGTTAGAGATGTACAGTTTCTTAGCGCTTGATTGGGCACCTACTAGAACATCTTGATAGCATTCTTTGCAGTAGTCCAACAGAGGTTCTTAGCTTATGATTTTGTAGATATAAGAAGGCTATTTTAGTAATGTTACCTACCTGTGCACTGAACAAGAGGGGAGAATCTATAGTGATGCCAAGGGTTTTCCAGAGCTACACTTAAAACATCTGAGAAACCATTTGTGATCATAGATATTTATAGGCAACTTGTTACTAGCAGCTTTTGAACCAAATAGCAGTACATTTTTCAACCAGACTTTGTTTTCCTTTACACTGTCATCAATCTTATTACATCAGTGTGTCATTCATCATGGTATGATGTGTACAGTAGTGCTTTATCAGTATAGCAGTGATGGTCCTTTATTGTTTATGAGAGAAAATATATCAGGAGAATAAAACTGGTCCCTGAATAGAGCCTTAAGGATCACCATACTTTTATAAGTTGAGCACATTCTTGGTTACACTTACAAACTGATAGAAGTCATTCTGGTAGGATCCCAACTTTGCCAGCCTCCTGACCCAAACAACAGTTCTTAGCATTTCGATTTGAATGTCATGGTTTAGATGTTACATGTTACACTGAGATTAAGTAGGACAAGTGAAGATCCTCTGTGGTCCGAAGCTGGTAATAGATCATTTCTAATTCCCTTTGTGATGGAGCCTAAATAACGACTGAAATGTTTTATGTATGATATTCATGTGCAAGTAGGAACTTAGATGTTGAACCACAGCTTTAAAGATAAAGGGGAAATTTTATACAAGTCTATAATTGGACAACTCTCTTTGGGCAAGGTTAAGTTTCTTGATCAAAGGTTTCGGCATATAACCAAGGCTGAGAGAAGAGTTTACTATTGTGAATGGAGGACTAATTATTTCTTTTAGCATCACTTTGAGTCTGATTTTTAGTTACTGAATTATGTGGAAATAGATTATTTTGACTTTGTAAAGAGATCAGCAAAATTAAATCAGTCTGCTAAATCAAGGTAAATTTCAGGGTATATTTGTAACGTTATTGACAGAGAAGTTGGAAGCGTCATTGATATGTTTACCATATGTGCACTGTTTACCAATGTCAGTGGAAGTTCATGAGTTTATGATAACTCTCTGAAGGCACCATGAGTCTGAGATGTCTGTGCTCTACACCATGGGTCAGTATTAAATCTACTGCAGTGGTGGGTGGGCCGCATAATGATCGTTCAGATGGTGGCAGTTACTCGCACCGACAGTGAGGAAATGTAAAACGTTACAGACATGAATTCTGTTCACGCAGCTTCCTGGCACCTCTTGTTACTGGATGTTCAATTGGACTCTTGGAGCAGGGAGTTTGATCTGTGATGCGACAGTATTCTGTTGATGTGAAACCTGTTCTGGGGGGATTCTTCGCATGCCTTGTCTCTGTCTGCTTTCCATCTTTTTTAAGTGTGCAGCCCAATGGCCAGAGGATGGAGATCTTCTCACATCATTTTAACTGTTTCATGCTCCAAGGAAGTACACTTCCTCTTTACTGCCTGGCTTTCTTTACAAAAATCAATGCAGCACATTTGCATGTTATGATGTTCAGAAGATAACACAGTGTGCATTCTGCAATATAAATCCTGCCAGAGTGCCAGTGAAACCCTCTAGCCTACATACTGCAGGTGCACAGCTCTTCCTCCTTGCATCTCCGGCAATGCACCTTATCCTCATCAGAACATCCCCCTGATGCTCACATGCTCCTCCCACCTCCTCTGCTTCTTCCCCATCTGATCTTTTGTTTGTTTGAAAGCATAATCACAGAGAAGTCACTCTGCGATTGCCAACACCTGCGTGTAATTCTGCCATCACGACAAAGGGCTTAGGATGGAAAATTACCTGAGGCGTTCCAAATGCCAAGACAAGTCGCTCGTTTGCCTGCGCACGACAAAGACCCTATGGAGTCTTTTGCCCCGGCAAAGATGCTAATGCTCATATAATTGGTGTATTTCCATAACATAAATGTCAGCAATCGACAACATGCAGGGAATGCTATTCTTTGTCTCAGGGTTGTTTGAGTGCATGCATATATGCATAAAGTTTAAGCGCTAATCACTGATTGTCTATCCATACTTCATTTTCAAGGTCTTATACTTCTCTAATTTAACAAAACTGTGTCTTTTGAGAGAACTTTAATGTATCGTATAGTGTGAGACCAGTCTGAGACCACATTTTCCTTTATTTTATGTCCAGTCAAAATAACTGTTCAGTACAATTAACCAACTAAATATAATATTTTTTTCCCCCCAACCCTTCACTTTTTTACAACTTCTTTTCGGAAGACTTGCTTTCAGGTTTTCAAAGAGATCTGCAGGGATATTTTCCACACCTACAAAGTTCAGTCATAGACGTTAGTTGTATTTTCTGATTCTCACAATCAAGATAATCCCAATCAGAAATTTAAACTCAGTCCATAAAACCTTGCAGCACATCACAGATGTCCAGTTAGAGTCTATTAGTGCAGATTAATAGATATAAAGCAAGTGTGGACCTTTGGTGCTATCTGATTGGGACTGTTTTGGTGGTCTACCATGTCCTTAATGGTTGTCTCATTTTGGAAACTCCTGTTTTTTCACTTATTTTCCTCAAGCAAGTGGACTACCTTATACATAATCTCCTCAGAAATATCTCCTTTAGCCACTTCAGATGCACACGAGAAAGAAATGTGTAAGGCAGCTAAGGTGTATAGGGTAGTTGCTGTGAATGTTAGTGTCTCTTTGAATAGGTACATACATGTCAGTGACTCCTCTGGGGGGACAATGTTGCAACTCGGTTTCAAGGTTAGAAGAATGAAAGAGTTTAAGTGACAGTCGATTACACAAAAGTAAACAGTGGACAAATTAAATATTGAGAGAATGGATATTATAATGGGTGGGGTGCACCAACAAGGGTTAAATCAAACAGAGTTTAGAGCTAATAAAGGATTTGTTAACTTATGTTTTATTTTAAATCAAGTTGTGTTGCCTTAAACATGCTTTAACAAATCTACAATAAAAGCCTTTATCTGTAATTAAAACCTTAACCTATTATTCATTTTGATATTTGGAAGTACAAATAAACAGCAACAACATTACTCTCGACATTCAGCCATTGCCTATAAGTTACTTTTTTCCATATTGAGTGAAACCTAGCATGAAGCTACATCAAAAACAGCTCTGACAGGCCAAGAAAGAATTTGTACATTGAAACAATGTGTTATTAGACCTGGAGGCTCAGCTTCAGGGGAGCCGTTCCACCAAACCTGATAAGACTCCTTAAAATATATACAAAATATTGTAGTTTTACAGTAAAGGCTGAATATTAAAATTAAAGCATAAAGTCGAATATGTTTAGAATAATCTGTTAGCATGTTAGCTAGCTATCTGCCAAGCTGTTCACTCTAGAACAAGTAGTTAAAAATAAACACATTCTTATCTGGAGTAAATTTAGATTGTCTTCAGCCATTCCTTCATATTCATGCAATTTGTAATGCAAAACAAACGTACTTAGTGAGATCACGCTCTTGTGTTTATTTTCATGATGCTCACAAAAGCTACTTGAGTGCTATTAGCTGGTGGGGAGAATGGTTAACTATCAGTGAGCAAGTGTGAGTTACAAGTAAGTTTTTCTGATGAATCTGAGTAATGGTGCAACAGGATTCAATTTAATCTTGAATTACTGTAAAAATAATCCAGGATTATGTAAGCCTGATTATTTGTAAACTAGGTTTAAAGTTTGGCGCAGCAGGACTAATATAAAAACCTTGATTTAATCCAAGTTGAAGCTTAATCCAACCTGCTTTTATCTGACACTGAAAAATAACTGTATTGACTGGAATTTAAATGGCTGTTTTGATTGGAATTTAAATAAATGAAAGGGTGGTCTCTGACTCTGAGCAGTATTACCTATTGCTGTAATTATTAGAAATTATATTTCTAATAATTTTTATTGGTTGAGTAGACCCCAAAAGTAAAAGTCAAGTGTCATCAAATAGTATTAAAAAAAAACAAAACAAAAAAAAACATAAATCGTGGAGTTACGGTTTTTGATATGATCGTGACACTATGCTATACCAGCAATGTATATACCAGCAAAGCAGAGTTTTCCTTTTAGATCACCTCCTCATGAACGAGCTGAGCTCGAACTCCAGCTTCAGGAACCTTCATGAAGCTTTAGGAAAAAACTATAAAGGCTGTCCTGTTCATGCTGATCAAGCTATATTAAGAATGGTAATAATGCCACAGATATCTGCAAAAGTGACAGAATGAGGCGCTGCAACTGCGCCGCAAACAAACGCAGCAGAAATTGGTGAATGAAACAGGGTGGCTGACATTTCAATCAGGAACCGCTTGGCATAGGCCCATTTTCTATAGGCGAGAGAAGCCAAGCAGAATGCCCGGCCAGAGCTCTACTCAATTACCTGCAAGAATAACCATCTAATGACTGCACGTCGCATCCTGCCACTCCGTCCTGTGACTGAGCAGTCTCTGAGAATTAATGAGGTGGCCAAGCACCTGTGAGAGGCGTTTAATTTTTTATGATGCTACAAGGAGTGAATCCATCTCTGTGACAAATTTACTGGGTCACGGCGGACGACCCCCTGCCCTTTTCCATTGTGGAGCTTTCGTAGGCCTTTCATAGCTCCCCACTGTTAATTAAATTAAAGCAATCTGGGCTGAGGGCAGCAAAGCACATTTGTCCCAACTTACTGCAGAGCTAAGCTGTCATGTATCACACAGAAGTGCTGGTGAAATTAACATCATGCAGTGGGTCTGCTGTGCTGGACTGTACAGGTACATGTGATGCACATGAATTGCTCTCATTTAAGCAGAGGAAAAAGCAAAACAAAAACCCTGCACTGTTTATGCAGCCACCAGGAGTTCATTCTTCACCTAAAGACTCAGAAAGGGATATAAATGGAGAATAACGATGGATCATTTCCTTTCTGGTACCTAGCAAAACCAAGACTAGCATCTCAAAACCATTATCAGAAAATTTCAAAAACTATAAACACAGTAAATACATTATAAGAAAAGTAATTGTATTCAGTGTTAAATTCACTGATTCTCATTTTGTCATTACAACATAATTTTACTGTCCTGTGAAACAAAAGAGGTAAAACACCTGCTGATACAGTATTTAAAGCTTTCATCTTTGAGAGACCAAGCTCCACTCTTGCTTCAGATCTGAAAAAAATCCACAGGTGTTACCGTCCATCCTTCCACTGTGAGAAGACAACTCAACTCTATGAGTCTGAAAAGATGTGTAGCTATTAAGAAGTAAATATGTAAGTCAAAGAAAGAACAATGGATTTACCACCCCCATGAGTCCAGACCTAAATATCACCGAATGTGTTTGGGATTACTTAAATCACAAGAAGCATAAAATGCAACCAACTTCTAAGACTGAACTTAAGAGGTTTGGAAAAATATCCCTGCAGATTTCTTTGAAAAACTAAAAACAAGCAAAGAATGAAGCTATAATAAAGATAAAGAATGGACACTCTAAATTTGAAAAAATGTGATGAAAGAATGTGTGTATTTACTGTTTTTTCCTTTTTGCTGAAAAATGAATAACTTATGTTTATGGTCATTTTTTATTTGGAAATATAATAAAGGTAAGGTGGTCTCTGACTTTTGAACAGTACTGCATGAATGTCACCACAGTAGCCCAGGTGCAGTTACACCCTCTTCACGAGTAAGCCAAGCAGAGTTTATTGAATGTGTGTGCACATCTGTCTAGAAATAAAATCATGGTTCATGGTGGGGGAGGTTCATGTTTTAAACATAGAGTTTTCTCAAAGCAAACAACATTGCACACCCACTCTTATTATTTTTAAACTGTAAATAGTGTCCTGGGGAAAGTGCTTAACAATAGATTGTAATACTGTGTTGTACAAGAACATGATAAAAGATTGATAACAGTAAAGCATACACTCTTAAAAAAGGATTCTTCCAGAGTTCTTTCCAGAATACTGATCTGGGGTCAGTTTACAGCTTTTATATAAGACTGATTAGAATTACATGAACTGATGAAACCTGGTTTTAGATCAGTGTTCTTACTTTGAAATGCTTGATTAATATGGGCAGTTGGTTTTATATAGAATCATGAACATGCATGCTGAAAAGGTTCTCTGCATCATGATTGATGGAGAATGTGCTCTACGTGGTTCTATATAGAACCTTTTCGAAAAAGTGTTCTATATAGCATCAAAAAGGGTTCTTCTATATTTGCGATGTCGAGCTTCTAACAGTAGAAGAACCCTTTTCTGGTGTTATATAGAACCATTTTCAAAAATGTTCTTTATGGAACAATATACAACACATTCTCCATTAATCTGAAGAACGATTTCACTCTGTAAAGACCCCTTTAAGCATGCAAATCGTTCTTTAAGTATTCGTAATTAATAATTGTATTTACTGAAGAACCCTTGAAGGACCTTCTTTTTCAAGAGTGTAAGGTTTCATTAAATTTAAAGGAAATAACTGGGAACCCTCCAGAGAAATTTAGTAACAAACTTAAATTTGTCATCTGAGTTCAGCCTCAAACCTCTAGTGTACTTTTTATTTAATTAGGAAACTACTGTACAGTACCTGAGGGAACTGTGCTATTTGATTGATACATATTCAACTCTGTTCGGCCTTCAAACAGTCCTATGTTTGCCCCACGATTTACTTTACAGGGGCATTTAAAATCTTCAGCCTTCTAAGAGGCTATTGCAGTCTCTACATCTAACTACATCTCAATTTTCCTGTTTATATATTCACAATGGAGTTTCTGAGGATTTTGCGTGGGAGACAATAGATTTATGCAGGCATAAAATGGGGCCTTGAAATGTTATATCTAAACAGCCTTGACACAAAGCTAACATAAAAATGCAGCGTTCCTGTGGAGCTAGGCCCAGTTAACCCAGATAGAAAGGAGCCCTGCAGTTAGAAGCTAGCTGCTCATCACACAGAGCATTATTCACCAGATTATACAGGTGGGAGGCATGCTCTGGCAGCAACAATACACTGCAGTTTATCATAATATTCAATTTGTTTTGGCCTCCTATACAGTCAAAAGGAGACAATGAGGGACATAGATCAAGTGCTGACAGTCAAGGGGCCTGATGCCCATTCTGAAGAGAGGGAAAACATGTCTGGCTAATTGCTGCATTGTACAGCTGGAATGTTGCACTTAGCAGTATGAGTTCTGCAGTGTTTAAGACTGTATGAATAATTCTGTCACTGGCTGCTTTCATGTGGCTGTGGCCGCTAAGCCCAATAGATTTGTTTGTCATGCCATGACAGTGAGGCCTTCCTTAAATGGAACGTTGCGTTGATAGCCTTGGCTGAGGTTCAGACAGGAACAGAGCTGCCAGCCTTGTTTTGGGCTTTGGCCAAGGGGTGCTCTTTGTCCACAATGTTCTTTTAGGCTGCTGGGACTCTGCATAAATAAACACAGTCAGAGTGCTATACTGACATTCAAACAAATTCATTCAACTTTGAACACAGATGGGAATACGCCCTTTCTTCTGGCCTACTGTGGCAGCGTCTAAGCCGGGAAATGTTTCTCTGGCTTGTATGTGAGACCACACTTACGGGGCACAAAGACTGATAAAAGCTGACAAGCAAGCGTCTTTATGCACTCATGACTTTTACATCTCTTTGGTTTTGTACTGGAAACCAGATCTCTTTCGCAATGAATAACAATGAATGGCCAATCCCTCACTTGCAATTTGGTCTGACAAGTGGAAGAGGAATTAACTTCGCCATGGTGTAGCCTACATAACGCAATATAAACAAGCTAAAGTAGATAAACACAGTACACCTACAATTAGAGATACCATATTAACATTTAATGCTTTATATGTCAATATGAATTTATTTGGGTTCTACTGGAATGGAATTGCCCTGCGATGGACCGGCGACCTGTCGAGGG
>JAILXH010097848.1:3478-18939 GCA_023558415.1 Piaractus mesopotamicus | reverse complement strand
TTTTTTTGTATTAAAAACACACAAATATTATAGGTGGACCTCAAGGAAAAAGGGTAAAATACAATAAAAATGTGGGATGCAGTGCTCAGATAAGTTCTAGAGCAGCGATTCTCAATCCAGATCCTGGAGAACCTTTGATCTGCACATTTTAAATCTTCCTCTGCTCACAAGCCCTTCCCGAGGTGACCTATGTGCGTTAGAACAGGAAAACACTAAAACATGCAGGGCAGTGAGACTCCAGGACCAGGATTGAGAACTACCATTCTAGAGAACTCACTGACTGGACGCATTCAGCCCATCTATTATAGGGTGTATTACAGGTGATTGCATAGTCTGAAATTATGCCAAGGAGAAATGTATGACTAATTCCACAGCCCTGAAGTAATTTGCTATTGCCAGCACACCAACCATCTCTGTAACTTTAAAAATCCTGCTGACCAGTGAGTGCAGCCCATATTCTCAGTATAAAAATCAATGAATCACTGGCAGACCTCTTAGCACTGCTTGTCACTACCGCAAATATGAAAGCTGCAATCACTTCCCTGCACCAAGTCAGTGGGAACAGCTCAGGCTTTGAAAGATTACAGTCCTAGCAGATAGTAACTAAGCATCTAGGGCACTGTTTACACTTAGCATTAAAATGAATCCTGTATCTGGAAGTTGTCCACATTCAAAAGACGCATGTAATCGCATTTATGACGGCCAGCTTGGCTACACTTGTGGTCTAACATCACATGAGCTCCACCCTGAACTTTGAACATTGTTCCTACCTCTTTAAACAAGCTATTTTTAGGGGTTTAAATTCAGTGGTTTGGCTTACAAACATAAAAGACAACACACAGTTTTCTCACCACTAGGGATGAGTCCAGATTTTTGAATATTTAAACAGTCATGACAGACTGAAAAATTAAATACTACATTGGGATTATTGATATACATATTAGCTTCAGTCTAACTTTATAAGCTCTCACATTGAAGCACTAGGAGATGTACGTATTCCATCAAAGGGCAGTGTAGAGCCAGGGACTTATGTTTTTGGAGTTTCTTATCTGTTTAGTCCAAAGAAAAATCTCTGCTACTGCAGCTGGCTACAGGCTACCGCACACCAGACAAGAAGCGCTTCACTGCCAGTGTCTCTGGCGTGCAGCTGTAGCACAAAAGTGTTGCACAAAAGCACTGATAAAAACAAAAACAAAAAAAAACAAAAAAACAACAATCTCAATGTACACTGTACCCTTACACAAACCCAATTCCAAAAATGCTGAGACATGAAGTAGAATGCAAATAAAAACAGAATACTTTGAAAAAATTGTTGTCAGTAAACACTGTCCAACGCTGCATCCACACAATGTAGCTGTACAAAAAAAAAAACAAAACAAAAACATATATCTCCATTTTTTGTGATTTTTATTTTTCTATACCATTTGAACTGACATCCTCTACATCGTGTGAACGTTTCATGATGAAGCGATCAAATAAAATGCTCTAAAATTGCTTGAAATAAGATCTCTTTACATTAACTTACACTAAGAGTAAAGAGTATTTTTGCGTTCTCCTGAGAGAAAGTTGCCATTTTGGAGATATTTGTTTTTCTTTGGACAGTGACGACATGCAAGTTACTGTGCACAGTGGAAGTCATATGGCAGCAGTGCCCAGACATGCTACTGACTCCTCTGGGCTCAAGCTCATCTGAAATAGACCGATGCACAGTGGAAATGTGTATTGTGGTCAGATGAATCAACATATCAGATTTATGGAAATAATGGACGTCGTGTTCTCTTAGCCAAAGAAGAAAAGTTACCAGCTCAAAGTTCAAAAAACAGGGCCTGTCATAGTACGAGGGGCACAAGAAACCTACATTTGAAAACTCAAAATCTTAAATAGCTTTTCTTTACATTACTGTTACATTCAATTCTTTTACTTTTGAATTATGAAATCCCCAAAACAACAAATGTCAGATCTGTCGAATTAAAAATATGACTGAATACAAGATATTACAGAGATAGAAAAGGAGTAGTTTTAATTGTTTGTTAAAGCTTCAAAACACTTAATAAAACATTACATTAATATACGTTCTATTACTCCTTCATTTACTGGCTGTTATTATTTTTCAACTTATCTTCTTTCTTGTTTTCCCAATTCTGGCATATATTTAATCACATATCTATTTCCAATTTTATATAATTCTGAGTTGGGCATGTCTGCCTAAGTGAGGTGATATATTGTTGACTAAAGTTTCCTGCATTCAACATTACTGTATTTATGACTTGTATGAGTGGCATGTTAATGATTTTATGATTGTATATTTTAAAGGTTTTAAGTGTTATTGAACTTAACCTCATTCCGAGAGCATTCTAAAACAGATTTACATTGTCTTGTGCACTATTTTTAACCTTCTCAGGACAATCAGACAGCGTCGGTCTGGAGTTTTAACATTTACTTATTGAACTGCTCCCTCAGTGTGGCATTCATTTACTACACTGTACTTAATATCACTGAAATGTTTGTCTCTGCCATGTTTTGTTTCCGAACACGTTGCTTTTTACTAGGTTGGCATCAACCACTTGGGCTAGCTGGTTAAAAGCACTTTCCTACTATTGGCGGGCGCAGAAAACACTACCTCTGTTTTGCATATCGTGTTTTGTGTGAATTTTGTGCTTGCTTCCTTGAGTTTAGTCTGTGCCATTAATTTTTTATGGCGCAACAAAATGACAGAAGCCATGCTGCCCCCCATGTATACAGACCGTACTGAAATCTGTCAGAATTAACACACATATTAACAACATGGGATACCTTTTTAAATAAACATTGTGTTGACAATAAAAAAACCGCACCGACAATGTTAAAGTCAAGTGTAAATAAGGCATGTGTGTCAGAGAACCATTACAGTCATGGCTGTAAGGCCAGGTGCTCAAGCATTCTGTGATGAAACTCCATGATTCACGACTCCAGCAACGATTAGCACTCTACTCACCAGTACAGAAGAGCAAGGAAGAGTAGGAAAAGTCCAAGGGAGATGGAAAATCCACTGGCATCAACTCCAAACATCTTCAGCACTGTGGCCACATCCACACAGGTTTCAAAACAATCCACCAGAAACCTGCCAGATGGAGATAAGAGTGGTGTCTGTGCATTAAACTACAGCTATTTACTAATTACCTTTTTTTTTTTAACAATAGTAACTTACAAATTACTGTCTTCAAAGAAAATAGCAGAGACCAAAGGCTTAGATCACACAACTGGACCTATCTACAAACAGCACAGCATGAGGGCGCTTACTGTGTTTGCTGTTCATGGCAGATATAACTAACCTTCATCAACAGTTGGGCTTTAACTCTGCCCTACACTCACTCTTGCAATGTTCATTTAAAACTGTGAACGGTTAACCAAAGGAAAATACCAGTCAGGCCACAAACAATATCATCCTAACTACAAAGAGTCTTTTTTTCACACAGTCACGAGCAAAGGACAAACAGAGTGCTGAAATCAATAAGAGCATTTGTGTGACACAGGAACAGTGGAGAACAGTGTAAATTTGCTAAAGCATTTCCACTTATTTATGCAATTAATTCGGCATTACACTATTTTTAAACAAGCCACATTTGAAAGAAACATAGTTCTGATGATACTCTAGACTGAAGAATTACAGCACCATAGTGTGACACATATGGAAGAGCCACATGGAACATCACATATTGAGAAAAGTAGAAAATATTTAGTAACTTGGTGGAAAGCAGCAAACACTTTTGGCTTTGGCTCATGATTGTGGATCTAAAGCATGCATGCCTCACACATAAATTAACATACATGAACCCCTTAAACTCTAGCCTTATAATTCAGTAATTATTTCTAAGACTAACTGCAATTCGTTAGTAAGCAGCCATTATAAAACTAATATGTGAGATATACTGTCATGAGTGAGGAATTGAAATATATACAGTTGCAGGCAAATTTTGGGCGCCCCAGTCAAATTACACATTCTGTTGATTTTCTAAGTGAAAACTAACACACATTCTCAACAGAAGAGACATATTTTATTGTGCATATTTTAATGCACAATTACTGTTTATTTGCTGAATTTAATATATTGTTAAAAACAATAGAAAATCAAAAACAGTGAAGCACTCTTTAAAGTTAATGGCATTTCTTCAGTTTGTTTCTAAAGCCTTAAAAATAAAGGTTCCTAAATGTTTTTAGACATACGGTTTTAGGAAAGACCTTCGACTGGCATAGAATCTTTATATTCAGTGGACATTCTTTAAACTTCAAAAATGCACATCTCTTTAACAAAAATGAAAAGGTTCATTAGAGAACCAAAATTGGTTTTTCTATGGTTTCACTCCACAGAACGCTTTCTGACTCCTTTTTTTTATTGTGTATAGTGTTTTTTTTAACTGTGTATAGTGTTGAAACCCATAGATATTCTGTTAAGAATAGAACTGTAACACACATTTTCAGGTTTAATATGATTTTTGATTCAGAAGTCGAGAGTCTATTTGATTTTTGATAATTTGTGTATTTAAAAAAATCTTCATTCTAAAAAACTCTAATTATATATTACACAGGTTTAGGTCACAAAGGTCAGAAAGAGACATATTTTAGCAAATTTTATTTGTCAGCAAATTAGCATGTCTTGTGCAAAAAGTAAAAACAAACGAGCTACAAACAATTTAAAATAGACAGGATGCAACCAGATGCCCTTAGTAATAAAAAAAACAGGAAATATTCTAGATTTATCTGCTCAAATGGATAAAAAACAGATTTTTCCTTATTAAGTCAGATGTAAACAACTGCAGATATAATAAATTACGATCCTTCAAACCTCTCAAGGAGCTTAAACTCAACAGCTATGAGCTCATCTAAGCAGCTGACTGAGTATCTAAACGAAAACCAAAAATAACTGACTCTTACAAAGCAAGAGAAGAATGTAAAAGATATCTAAACACTCTAATTTTCACTGTCTGAAATGTCACTGAGGCAGGGAAGTTACAGCTGTTTAGGTCAACACAAAATCTAAAAGACCAAGGAAAATCTCAGAAAGAACTGCTTGTAGACTTATCAGGTGTGCAAAGCAAAATCCCCACATCACTGTCAGAGACCTACACAAAGATTTGACTGGAACAGAAATAGTGATGCACTTGCCCACTGTGTTATCTACATGGAGGAGTCATCAGAAGGTAGCCTTAACTGTGATCTCATCACAAAAGTCAAAGTCTGAAGAATGTATTAATACACTTAGATAACCTGAGGCATTTTGAAATCAAGTGCTGTGGACTAATGAAAAAAAGAACTCTCTGGCTACAATCTCCAAAGGTCTGTTTGCAGAGAAAAGGAGAAGCGTTTTCTCTGCAAACTTTAAGCATGAGGGTGGATCTAGCATGGTTTCGTGTGAAAACCAGAGGCACAGGATATCATGTGGGGATAGAAGGAAGTGAGGATTCTATTAAATATCAGCAACTCCTGGACGCCTATGTCACACAGTCACACTTAATATTACAACAAGATAATGATCCAAACCATAGATCACATCAATGTGGGTAGATTTCAAGATGACCTATAAGTATTTCAGAACTAGAAGCATTCTGCATGAAAAAATGCAGAAAAAATCCCAAATTTTGTCATCAAATAAATATTTATGCATTAAAATGAGCAAAAATGTCATATTTAAACTTATTTCATGTAGTATCATCCAGTTTTAAGTTGTAGTCTTGCACTTTCACTTGTAATTTGACGAGGGGTGGCCAAAATTTGCAATTAATTGTATAATACTAGTGACACATTAAATCTACAAAACCCTTCATACATTTGTACTCTTTCATGTGTGAATCTTTAATGAGTGTAACACTTCATTAGACAAGTTTAGTTAGCAGTGGGCTAAAATTGGTTAAGACCTCAAAGAACTTTAAGAAACTAGGCTTTTAAGTTTAAATGGCATCCAGAACCCACCAAACCAGGAAGTGCTACGTTTATCAGTACACTTAAGAGCTGTAGTTAGTTTAATTAACTCTATAACAAACAATAGATTAACTCTCTTCTACAATAAGAAGCCTGACAGACCAGATTAGCAATTTCTCATTTTTAAAGGATGGTGTTTTACAATAATAAGAATTTATAAATACAGTTGTAATTATAAACAAAAGGTCATTTCAAAGATGTGGTTTCCCTGTTTAATCCGTACCGAGCGGGCGGCAACTTTCCCAGGACGCACATTATAATGAGCTAAAAAAAAAAAAAATAAAAATTAAAAAAGCCTACAATTCCCACAAGCCTTTGCTGACTGGCAGAGCTCATGAATCATGTGCACTGACAGAAAATGAATGAATGAGAACATATTACAGGCCTGTGTGTTACACATAATGTTCACATAAATAAATTAATTACACTGATGGGAAGGTAACAATGACAGGTGCCATTAAACTTGCTCTAGTTTAATCCAGGCATTGTAAAACCAACATTCACTCCTTTTTTTGATGGATATGTCAGAAAAGCAACCTGGTGAAGCATTTCATGTCTGGATCACTGTATTAACAAGAATGTACCTGAATCTTTAATAACTAGGTATGGCTAATTATGGCAATGACCCAACACTATGGGCTTTTAAATAGAAACAAATATTACAGACCAAAAAATATGACAAGTTATACTATTTTACAAGGAAAATGCTCCTCCAAACTGGTTAAATCTGCTCCTCCAGTCACTAGTTAGTTGCATTATCTTCCCAAAGGCTATACTGTTGAGAGAGCGATGTAAACTAATAATAACACACTAGTGCAAACCATTGCGAAGTGTTGCAACTGACATTATTGCACTACTTCTGCGCTTTAATGTACAACACTGCTGTTAGTATTACTGCTGAAGATTTGCGTTACTGTTTGTTGATCTTGACCTTAGGTTTACAGTGCAGATACATTCACAAGCCTATACAGATTTATAATTCATTCTGCCGACATTCTGTTGAGACGTTTGCAAAGCTTACTCTGACCTCGACAGACAGCTGGAGTATATTTAGTCATTCACCAACACGTGAGGTGAAGCTGAGTGAACCACAGGACAAAGCCGTCCAAGGTTCACCTCTAAAGCGCAGTAACGTGTGAAAATATCTTACAGGTTAAGTCTAAGCACAGTTGAAGACCTGTTTGTGGCCTATTACATAGATATACTTTTACACCAAACCCATCTTAAACTTGTTACGCGTTACACTTATTAGCTACAATCCTACAACAACACTACCTAGAGCAGCATGCTACAGTTTATCTAGTTAACGGTGCAGAGAAAAGATTTTTTAGACTTATTACATCAGCTCAGCTGAAGAAAACAGACGAGGCCATGACTGTTAAACCACCTCTGAGTAAATTACACTGTTAAATTGGGTAAAAACTTTGTCATGCTTACCTCTTTCCTTGCTAGCTCACGGCGCTGTTTGTTGACTAGGAAGCGTTTCTGGGTAGTGTAGTTTTTGCGAGTTTAAAAAAAAAAGAACTACATTTGAGCGCTTTGCACACTGGTTCTTGTAGTCTATCCGAATACGTGAAAGACGGCGTTGGTTATTCGCTCTGGATTTATTTATCTATTTATTTATTTATTTATTGCATAGAACTTCGATTTGCACCTTTTTGACCTGCCATTCAAATTCAAGTCATATGAAAACATGAACGAACATAATGAGTAATTATATATAGTATATATAATTTCAGACCATGTTTGTTTAGAAATGACCAGGATTTCTTCAGTTGTAAACGTTAATCTCTACACTTTGTCATAGACGCGATCTATCATTTTGTGCAGGCTTGGGCTGTGTGTTGTTTTACAAAAGTCAGGAACACGTTGTTGCACCGTATCTAAACATTTCTTTTCAGATAAACATGGAATTAAATAAATTGCGCCTTTTTTCTGGCGGTTGGCGGTAGATGACAGATTATTCCCATCTGTATGAGCCTTGTAATCCGATTCCGTCCCACCTCACTCTGTGAAATTCCAGTGGCGTCATTGGAGGAGCTGAGCCAGGCATGAGTTGCTGAGTCCCACATCATCCAACCACCGTACCCTGTGGATAATGAAGGCGCATCTGCAGAATATGCCGATATTCAGAAGATGGGCTTCCTATCTTCAGAAAAAATATCAGAAACGGTGTTCGTTCTTAATGGGCTGCATGGTGAATGACAATCTCTTCACAAAAGGCTGGTGTAAAACCTAACTGTACCCTGGCAGCTGAGAGTGCTATGAATGAACTACCTCGATCTCTCTTCTCTTTCAGTTTAATTATTTTTGCGACTGCAAATCGTTTTGTGTTAAATTAAAAGTGAAAATTATTAAAATAGACATTGTACATATATTTTTAAAGGGCTACTATGCATTAAAAGACATTCAAATGAACTGCAATTAACTACAGTAAGTGAATTCAGATTCTTTTTCAGATTATTCGAATTATTTTTGGGATTAGTTTTTCTTATTTAAATTATTTAAATGATCAATATAGTGTAAAATGTGATCATATAATTAATACGTAATTGTTTTGTAATTACATATGTATACGCACATGTATTTGTATATGTATAAGTAAATATATATGTACACACGTGTATATATATATTTTATATTTTCTGTTGGCGTTTGAGACACAGTATGCAACATGTGTAAATACCGTTTGTTTTGGGGTTTTTTGGGGGGCGGTGCATTCGTCCGTGATCGATGAGATAGTCGTTTGATTAGCACGCAGGCTAGGCTAAACTCGCTCTGCTCTTTCACCATTGCAACTTTTGCAGCCACTCCACACACAGACATGCTCACCGCGGGCTGAAGCCCGACCTGCTGTTCGGCTCTGCCTCTGAGCCAGACAAACTGCTCGCAGTCCGGTAGCTGAAGTTGCAGAGTTCGCTTTTTAATTTGCTCCGTGGGCCGTTTATAAGAAGTGCAGTTCTGGATGTGATTTTTTCCCCCTCTTCTGCTCTTTTCTCCCCGATGAACTGGGCTAGTAATGCAGGAGACAGCAGCGATTCTGTCAGCGGCGCAAGATGGCAGATTTTTATTGAGTTCTGAACTGAAATATCTCTTCATATTTTGCCATGAATAACAGGAACCCTTGCACCGATGGCCCCTGTATACGAAGGTAAGGACCGTTTTCACTGGAGGGATGTTATTAGAGAAAACATGCACATCAGTTCGAACAATTATTTCACTTAGCAGAATAGGGGGGATTCGGGGGGTCTTTCCTAAACATGATGTTCTGTGTAAAAATGACAGATTGGTCAGGTATGTCCGGTACTGCCACTCTTAGCTGGCCTCGTGAGGGCAGTTAGATTTGGCAGTTGGTTTTGTGAAGAGATTTCTGATGGCGAATTGATCTCAACACTGGCTCTTCGCCTCTAAGTGCTCGGCTGTTTCCCCTGGTATTTCTTATGGCTGTTTTCGGTTGTTGTTGTTTTGAAGCGACTACGACAGCTGTTTGAACGAATTTGTTTCCTGGATATTGGAGTTAAATTTAGAGCAGAGATAAACTGGAGAGAGATAGAGGGGGAGAGAGAGAGAGAGAGAGAGAGGGAGAGAGAGGGAGAGAGAGTGAGAAAAGTGGCTGTCCATAAATCGAGCACTCAGCGGGTCCGTGTTGCAGAAATGAGCCTCATTCGCCCACTTTTATGACCATAAACATCACAGAAATGACTTGGTTTTGTACTCAGTTCGGTTTTGGTCATCACCCAGTACCCATCGCCGGGGTTTCTGCGTCAGTCAGAAGTGTTGACGGGCTTATGTGCGGTCCGTGTCCTACTGCAGCAGCGCTGGGCTACGGGTGACTAATCCGAGAGCAAAATGGCCCACAGTATTTAAGCAGCTCACGGCTATAATCTAACCTACATTAGTTAAATGCACGCGTCCCGTGGCTCTGTATGCGTGTTATTGATCCAGTGGGCTAGGCTGAGGCACTGGCTACTCTCCTAACGCTGCGTTCCTCTGAGGTAGCTTGAGGTAAAGGCACAATGATTTCAGACTGATAAAGAAGCCACCATGACCGACAGAGGAAGATACCAGCTATGAGGACAGTGTAAACTTGTGTGAGCTCATGCTTTTAGCAGTCATGTTTCACTCAGACTGTCAGTGCGATTGAAGAGGAAGATGTTCTCAGTGCCCTGGCGTTCACAGACAGTTCAGACAGCCCAATTACGGACCCTGGATCCCACCACTGTTTGAAGGCGACTGAATTATAGATATTAATAGAAGTCTGACTGTTCTGATATGTTGGACACGCACCGTGTAAGTAAATATATTGGAATTACCTTAAGTGTTTATTTTTCGTTGTCAGTTAAAGATGGGGAGCTTAATTGATTCCCATCGCTCCCCCTGCTGGTGACAAAGAGAACAGCCTGAAGGACCCAGGGGAGCACTACAGTTCTCTGCCTTTCCCTTTCATGTTCTTTATCCTTATCTATAGAACAAAACATGCATGTCCTATTGTCACAAGACGTGTGCATTAAAATCTTTAGGGTGGAAAGGAATCAGCTTTCTTGATTATTTCCTTTGCCTTTTCGTGGCACTGATGTATAATTAAAGCACATCTGCTCTGTAGGGTGCCAGCGCGTTGGACGTTGAAGCCTGATGCAATGGAATGATAGACTGATTAGAAGTCGCTGCTTTGAATTTGAAGACAATAAAGGTCTCGGAGGCCGTCACCCTCTGACACTCATCACAGCCATCAGCGAGCGAGCGAGCCCGCAGTGGCGTTTGAAGAGAGAGACAGAGAGAGAGAGAGCGCGAACAGGCAGTGTAGTCATAAGTAAAACCCACCGGACTCATTTTACTGAAGAAATTATGAGCAGAGTTTAGCTGCAGGAATTGCACAGGTGGTGAAGCTGAAAGTAAAATAAAACTAAAACTGAAATTAGACACCTCACTTACAGGTAATTACACAATGGCAGTATATGATGGTTCTTCATTGTGAGAACGCAAGAGAGACCTCAGTTTGACCTGTTTTTTAAGCATGGAGTGAAGGACAAGCTGTTATATGTGTTATATAAATAGAATAATAGCACCTGTAATAACCTTTAATAGTAACACTCATTGTGAAAGTACAAATCAGTTATTTATGTTTCAGTTCAGTTCACTTTTACTTTCAGGTTTCAGGTTTTCGCAAACTGTGTTTCAGTGTCTGTCTGTAGTATTTCTGATGAAATATAAAGTTTTTTCAGGATTTTGCTCTGTTTAGCACTGTTGCTAATCATACGGGTGAAATGTCTTGCAAGTGAATGTTTTAAGTTGTGCGCATTTAATCTCGTTTAATGTTTAAGGAAAATTTGAGATGATCTTTTGTTTAAACATAGTTTTTTCCTGAGAAAATCTACTAGTGTGCTCTAAAAAGGAGTACACGTTCAAGTATAACATTGCTGTTGATTTTACAAGCTAAACTGATGGTGAGTTGTTACTTTAACTGGAGGTGATGCCACTTGTCATATTTGTAGTTTGAATGGTTGTCATGCATCTTAAAGTTGAATGAGAGGTTTTTAGCTTTAGGTTCTTATGCATTGCTTCTAGATTGGAGGATCTGCTCATTTGTGCCTAGTGTTAAACTTACTCTTTTAAATAAAGAAAATAATAAAAAAAATAAAGTTTTAAATAAATACCATGAATGTAGATGTAATTTCGGTCGGTAGTTTAAGTGCTCTGCCATTTCTCAGCATGGAGGTTTGCATATGTGGAGATTTGCGGTGGGGACTTGGTGTTCTGGCTCTTGTAGGCCAGACAGACCAGTAATCTGGGGCCATAGTAGCCTGGGAGCCTGACCTCATAACCCAAACTGACATGCTGATGAATGCCTGTATGGAGGAGGACCAGGATCACCTGTCTTGAGCTGTAGAAAAAGTTGAAAAGGTTGAATAGCTTCCAAATGCATATGACTAGGTGGTAATAAGCAGAGAGACAAACAATACATCCAACACTGGTGCCCTTTTGCTTTATAGTGGGTGCCGTTTTGCAGCGGTTTCAGAAAACTGGCTTTACACAGTGAAACTTTCATGCAGTTAGTTACATGTTGTCAGTTGCCTGTAGGATAATTCCATGCAACTTAACAGTTACAGAAAGCAATTCAAAATTAATTCCACACAACTCCATTAGATAGCTAAATTAGCATCTTGTTCAAGTATGGCACATGACATGATCGCGTGATGCGTTTTTGGCATTTTGATGGGCTGTTATGAAACATTCCACAACGTTGAGACGCTTGCAGCTGTTACAGCTGAGTTTCCAGTTGTAGGATGTCTTATGTTATGCAACTCAAGTCCAATTTAGATTCATGTAGATTTCAAACAACTGAAGTTGCATAAGGGTTTCACTGTGTAAAGCCAGCCTTAAAGTTCCACAATGATTGCAGTAGGTAGTATGCAAATCATGTACCCATAGGACAGGATAGCCATAACACACTGTGCCATATACAGAAAAATGTGATTACTGTTACAGAATGATGACCAAACCTATGTAACGTTAGCATGTGAAATTGCTTACTTGAATCTGTCATTGTGTTCTGCTGGAATAGAGTTGTGTGTGTATATATATATATATATATATATACGCTCCTGGTTATCCAGTGTAGGGAACAAGGGACTGTTACGGGCACAGTAGCTGTTACTTTTTTCACTGAAGAAGTGATGCATTAAATTTATTTGATTCAACCTAATTTTCACCCAAATAACATTGCATCAACCTGAACAGACAACAAAGTCTTTCAGTTTACCTACTTTTGGCAAGGACTGTGTTGACGTCATCTGTTATTTTCATGGGGAAGTGATGCATTTAAATCAGGTAAATTCTATGCATCACTTTATTTCAGTATTAGTCTTCCAAAAAGTCTTCAGAATTTGTGATTTGCAGTTTGCAGTGCCTTGTTTGGCTGTGTGTGGATCATGACAGGAGGCTGGGTCGTTCTGTTTTAATAATTGAGTGTTATATGAGGACTATTTAAAAATATTTCCATGAGTTTGGCCTTGTTTTTTGGCTTCGCTCCTGCACTCTTCAGTAATCTTTCTTGTCATAGACTTTGGAAACCCCCTCTCGGCTGTCTTGGGCTGTTTTGGGCCTTTCGACTGAAATCTCCTCAACACTCAAGGCTCATCCAGGGCCTTTGCTTGAGTTACCCTTTGTTGGAGAATTGCAGGAAAATCCCCAAGGTTTTGAGGTCGTTATCATGAATTTGTATTATAGTCATCTCTACAGAGAGGAAATGCTATGTTAAGAGTTTAAGGAGATACTGTTGCTTCTGCGGCATATACAGTCCTTTATATCTGCTTACATATCTAATCTAGCACGACTGCGTATGTCTGTTTTTCCTGAGCACTGGATCTTAATGAACATCAGTAAGTGATCTCCTTAAAGACATTTTTGCTGTAGTGAATGGCGACCATGGCCACAGTGAGTGTGATTAGGCTGTCCGCATCTCACTTTATGCCCCTTTGAAGACTGAAGGATATCTGAGCCTTCAGATGTTTGAGGGGAAATGGCTCACAGGTGCGTGCGCGGTGGTGCTGTGGCCGAGCAGATGGGGGTTGGAGGGGGTTTTGTCCTACTGACAGACACCAAAAAGCCGGGGGGAAAGAAGACTTTTAGCCTGCACCTCTGAATACTGCTGCCTTCCATAACAGGATGTTGCTCAGTGAAAGGCCCGCAGGCCATGAGACACATTTGCGTGAATATGAGTGTCATAGTAGATGCTGTATTGTTTTGTACTACATTTCTAATTAAGCACACTGCAGCAAGCCATCCTACCACAACTCTACTTTGGATCGCTTGCTCCTGTTAGTATTAGAGGAGGTATTATTGTAGGGAAACCAGATTAGAAGAAAACAAATCCATCTGCGGATTAACTGACAAATATTTGCCCACACCGACCTTTGAGTCATACCTAGTACATCCCACCTTGTGCAGGCAGGCAGACACCCCTGGTGCAGCAGAGTTCAGCATTGCTCTGCAGTCATGCAGAAAGACAATAGGATCCGGCCAGCCGCAAGCCTTGTTTCTGTCTGTTTGTTTTGTTTTGTTTGTTAATTTTAACCCCTTAAAGCCTAAAGGCCCTTTTGTGAGCCCACGATTCAACTCCCCGTTCTCATTCTACATAACTTACAGTAGTTTTATTACCAGACAGTGAAAATACTGATCAATAAGGCTTAAGATTAGTAACTAAATAATAAGCCTAGGGTCCTAGAGGTTAACCCCTTAAAATCCCAGGCTTATTACATACTAAGGCTTATTATTCAGTAACTACAGTGACTTCAGTGCTAAAGATAAAGGCCTGTGTCCGTACACAGTGCAACAGTGGGTGCATCTGAAGGCACGCACTGTCATGCACATCTCTCGAACTGCAGATGCACTGTCTATTCTAGTGGTCATCAGTCCTTCTCCTGGACATCAGCCTTCAACCCAAATCTTACCTGATCCAGCTTATCAGATATGCCTGAAGATAACAATTAGCTGGATCAGGTGTGGTGGATTAACTGATTAAACTCTGTGGGTCCTTATGTGGGCTAATGCTTAAATAACTTGCATATTAGTTTCATAGTAGTTACTAAAAAATTCATAGTGGTTACTGAGTACTAATTAAAAAAAATTAAATAAGGGAATAATAATTATATCTAATGCAATCAATTTCAGTAAAAAAAGTTCACAACAGTGTAGAAATTTAAAACTGTGTCTTCTGAGGGTCTCTTGTTTGCCCCCTGTTGTGGAAACTACTGTAACTACTATGTAAGCACCCATGCTTAAATAACTGGGCTTTTCTCTCAAGTGTACATCATGAAAATGTTGTTTAAACATTGAAAACATTCTCCACACTCATATTTCTCATTTACAAAATGATTCTTTTTGATAATAAAAGTGGTCCATTTTTAAGAGTGTAGCTAAACTCTGCAGGGTGGTAGATGCCCAGGAGAAGGTGTGGTAACCTCTGGTCTGTCCTGTGGTCTTGTACTGGTAAGTTTGTGCTTAGCTGCCAGGCTGGGCTACATATGTACCCTTTTTTAAGAGAAGTTGGTAAGTGTGGTGCTGAGGACACAGAAGGGAATGCAGTGAAAGAAGTCGAAGAAAGGGAAAGCAAGCATGAAAGCAATCTTTTAAGACGACCACAAATGGCCCCTTTTTTTTTTTTTTAGTTTATTCCTCCTGGTCTAGTGGTTGTGCTTTTTTTTCTGTCCAGAGTGAGGGTCCGAACTGGCATGTTCCCTTTGATCAGATATGAGAGGATGGGTTCACGCTGGGGTCTCTCTTCGCCGCATTGTTCCACCAGCCGAGGGAAATGAAAGGGGGCTTTGCTGCAGCCGGATTTGTTGGGCTATAATCACATGGCAATTACTCCTTCATGAAGGGCACCATTCATTCTGCCTTCACACCTATAGTTACTGCCACCAGGACTCATATCAGCAGCCACTGACTGATGGAATGTAAACAGCACGGTGCAACACACAATCCCTGCTTCATACAAAAGGGCCGCT
>JAILXH010097845.1:5788-20231 GCA_023558415.1 Piaractus mesopotamicus | reverse complement strand
CCTTGTGATAGTCCTTCTTGTAGTTCTTGTCACTCTGCATCTTAGCCACCTGCATGTAGTGCACCAGCAGCGGGTCGTCCTGAAGACTGCGGAAGCCAACATGATGGCCTCTAGCCTTCTGGTACGCAAGCTTGTACTTGTACTGTAAAATTAACAAATATCATTTAAAATTATACAATTCAAGCAGCCCTTAATCTCAAATATGGATGCAAAGTGAAATGTGCAGCTACTAACATCACTGGCAATATCCCTTGAAGACTTGGCAGCAACAACTGGTATTGCGTCCTGCTTCATGTGGTGTCCTTTTAGAATATCCTGCTTGTGTGCATATGTGTAGTAGGTCTGCAAAAAGGTAAAGGTTCAGCAGTTAATGTGAGATTAACAGAGATATAAAAACATTTTTATTATCAATTTGTCAATTGAAAACGTTTCCTATTTTTAGGAGCTGAATTGTCTGTATTCCTACCTTGCTGACATTAGCAGCATTATATTTGGCTTGCAGGAGCTCTGGTGTGTCCGCAGGCAGATGGTACGTGTGCATGAACTTTTCTCCACTGGCTTTGTACAGTCTCTGGAAAACAGGGACCGGATAATGTTCCTTTTTCCTTCAAAAAACTCACAATTCCATAGATGTATACATTCTTGTTACGTGTTCATTATTAAATGGACAAAATGAACAGGAACAGTGTGAACCTGCTACATACATCGCTTAGCTGCTGTGCGTTCAATTTCGCCTGCTCCATAACTGGGGTATCCATGACACTGGTGAACTTGATGGTATCTGGGTGCTGCCTGTACTTCTTCTCATCCAGAGCACGAGCAGCCGCCTTAGCTTTCTCCACATCCAGTGAGCCAATGGGTACCCAGCCAATACCTTTCACTGAGTTTTCATAGTCTGACTTGTAGTTGCACTAAAAAGGGGAATTTGACACAGCGTGTGTGAGTTACCCTTAATAACTGTTACTGAGTTACAATTCAAAACACTGTGTTACTTTTCTGACAGGTCAAATCTATGCTGAAAAAAGTTCCAGTTCAATTCCTAATTTAAGTATAAGAAACAAGTGCTGGATTTAGGATTGTCTTACATCACTAGAGAGGACATTCATGGTGCGGGCCAGCTCCAGGTGCATGGCATCTGGAAGAAGTGTGTAGTGATGGCGAGGCTGCTTGTAGCCTGCAAATGTCTGAATTGTAGATGCATGCTTAGCATGCGCAACACTCAGCATGTCCACAGGAGTGTGGTACTTCAGTTTAGCCTTGTGATAGTCCTTCTTGTAGTTCTTGTCACTCTGCATCTTAGCCACTGCCATGTAGTGCACCAGCAGGGGGTCGTCCTGGAGGTTGCGGAAGCCAACATGGTGGCCCCTAGCCTTGATGTACTCTTTCTTGTACTGGACCTAAAGCCGTAATATATTCATGTGTTATTGTTTGATTCATTGGTTTCAGTGCTGTCAAATGTTCTGTTTGATTGTATGTGGAAGAGACTTACATCACTGGCTGCATGCCTTGCTGCCTTGGCTGCACGGATGGGGATGGCATCAGCCTTCAAATCATATCCCTTTGAAATAATATCCTCCCATCCAACTTTATAATTTTTCTGAAAATCAAAATATTGACACACTCAAAACAAATATTGTTAGCTTGATAATGAAAAAAGAAAATGAAGTGCGATTTCCCTTATCATGTTAGAATTGTTTACGTACATTGCTGATATTGTACGCATTGCACTTGGCCTGGAGGAACTCTGGGACATCAGGCGGCAGGGAGTATTTTTGATGGACCTCCTCAAGCCCTTTCTTGTAATGCAACTACAAAGGACAAAACACACATAGGTCTGCTCAATTTATGGTTACACATTTTATATGAGAAGAATCGGTTTAAAATCATGCAGTAATGTGACATAGTGTTGAATTAAATGTGCAGTGTGGAGCACCAGGCCAGAAGAAAGACATCATGTACTTACATCACTCCTAATGATCTGGTTGACCTTAGCTTGCAGCATAACAGGGTGATCATCAATAGCAGTAAATGGCACAGTGTCTGGGTGCTGCCTGTACTTTTTCTAGGTTGGAACAAAAAACAGGTACAAATGAGTATGGGTAAAGAACAAATGTCTAAAATAAAAGCAAAATATATTTTATACAGTGTTTTTAGCGTGTATTTCACTTCTTGTATGCGCTTAAAAATTGCAGTGCAAAAACACACACATATATATACATATACATGCTTCATTATATTTGCATTAATCTCAACAGACAGAGGAAAACAGAGGCGTCTTCGAAAAATATGGATTCACTTGTTGTATTAATACTTTTTTTTATATTTTTAATTTTTGTTTTATCTTTGTATTTAGAGTAAATACCGTATAGTATTTATAGTCCAGCTCAAAGCATCCACCATCAGCTTTTATCACCTGTTTGCAAATACAAGGTGTTCTGGATATTATAATGATTGCAAACTTTATAAGTGGTATTGTAAGTGCCTTGCTCTATTCAGGGGTAAATGTATCATAAATGTTTTGACTTGTTTGAGACTCTTTGTTCATGCTCTCTGTCTTCAGCACCACAAAGGATTGTTCCACTTTTCAACCTGGAATAATCATTTGACAAAAGATTTGGCAATTATACCTCACTTAGGATCTCTCCAGCTTTCTTGGCTTTCTCAACATCCAGTGATCCGTAAGGTACCCAAGGAGTTCCTTTAGTGTAGTTGTTGTAGTCTGACTTATATTCATTCTGTGGTTGTCAAGAAGAAAAAACAAACAATAAAAATTCTCATAAAAATGTCTTTTTAACTTTATCATGTCACTAAATAAGAACTAAATTCTCATGTGGGGAAACACTGCATGTCTCCGAAATGAGAATTCAATTAATGGCCCTTTAGTATTCTTATTTTTGTGGCTCAATGTAGCTACAGTGTGCAAAGGGTTCAGTTTGGATGCTTACATCACTCTGCAGAATGTTGGCTTTCTTGGCCAGGTCCAGTGGTATGCTGTCATATGGTAGGAGGTAGCGATTGGGGATGTTTCTGTAGCCGGACATGCTGGCAATAGCCTGAGACTTCTTTGCTAATGTGACAAGCATCATGTCCAGCGGGGTATGGTACTTGGTCTTCATCTTTTCATAGTCTTTTTTATACTCGCGCTGTAGAGACACTCAGTTAATTGTCTTACTGAGACCAAAATTAAAACAGTGAAAGAGTAAAGAGTTTTAAAAAGTTAAAAGTTTAGGATGTCCTTTTACCTCACTCTGAATCTTAGCAACATGGACTGAGTGCATAATCTTCGGGTCATCGTTAATACTGAGAGCGCCAACCATGTGTCCTTTGGCCTTCTCATAGTCTTTTTTGTATTTCACCTGTCAAAAGTGTACACAAGAGGCAACCTCACACAGTGAACATACAAACCATCAAAATGTCACCTTAATGTCCATTTAATCATGAGTGAATTGACACTGGGTACTTGCACAACACAGATCTATTCACTTACATCACTGGCAATGTTGGTATGGGCACGGGCTGCGAGGATTGAGATAGCATCACCCTTCACCTCAAACTTTTTCGCTTTTGTCTTTTCCCATTCATACTTGTAACAAGTCTGCAAACAAAGAACACGCACAATAAAAAAGAGAACAGCTTAATGCAGCTAAATTACTTTCAAGTTTACATTTAAAAGAAGAGAAGAGGGTTACAGCAGTTAATACTCACATCACTAAGGTTATAAGCGTTAACTCTAGACTGAATGAAAAAGGGATAATCAGGGGGTACGTAACACTTGAACTTCTCCTGTTCATACTTCGCCTTGTAGTTCAGCTGAAAAATAAAAAGAGGTTTAAGATGAACAACATTGCACCTGTTGTAGATACATTTGACGCCACTCTATATTAAAGGGCTTGATGTACCCAGGGATATTTACAATCATTGTAGAATATGTTCTAAAAAGCATATGCGTATTTTTACACAATCATTTCCTGGGTGCTACATTATTGTCTAACATACATAAATGCCTAAAATAAAAAGCCTTATTCTAATCTAAGCATAATCTCTTTAGAAACCTAAATATAGTCTTAGGTAAGTAATAAGAAGACAAAAGATCTGACTTTAGATGATGTGAATAACAAAAAAAATCTTTGAATTTATGGGACTTGAAGTAATTAAATTTGTATTCACTCCGTATTTGAATGCTGATCAGAATGCTATTTCAGATAGTCACATTACCTGTGTTAAACAGAATGGAGAAACAAGACACAGGAAGTCCAGTAGATGGCAATGATGTCTGTAGAAATGCCCTATACTAGATGTTTATTGCAAAGCCCTCTAGGCAGTTATTTTTAGCATACTGAATGTAAATCCCTAATAATATGTTTAGACATTCACCTTCTAGAGGATCACTGAAAATCAGTTACTTTTGGGATTGTTATTATCTTACATGGAAATGCCATTAAAGCAACTCATTTAGTGCACTTTGTTTTGTTCCCTTACATGTACCAGGCTGACCGTTTCCCAAGAAAACTAACACTGATGTCTTCATGAAATGAAAATTGAATATGCAAACTTCTAACTAATATGAGAGATTTAGGAGATACGTACATCACTCAGCTGTTGAGCATTCACAGCCGCTTGTACTTGGACGGGCGAGTCTGTTACTTGCGTGAACTTTATTCTGTCTGGGTGCTGCCGATATGCTTTCTATAAAGAGAAATGAAATGCAAAAATATAGCTAGTTAACAAATAAAATGCAAAAAGTATTTGATGTACAAGCACAAGAATGCATCACACAGATGTTGTCTACTTGTACACTCACATCTTTACATTGTCCCACTTTTTTAATAGCTTCGTATTCAGGTGTGATTGTTTGAGGAAAGTAGCATCTTGTCTTCATATCATCATAATCAGCTTTATATAGTTTCTAAAAGAGATCAGAGGCAAGGCATACATTAACATGAGAGAGGATTGATACACACACAGAGAATGCACAACCACTCACGCACATACGTGTGTGCCAAAATTTACTTACATCACTCTTTAACTCCTCCATCTTCTGGCAATGAAGTGTGAATACATCTTCATAACTGCCAATATAGTGACCCTTCACCTCATTATCATACTTCTCTTTATAGTGTGCCTGTGGAGTGAGATAAAGCCAAACTCCTGATATTCGCATCACTAAATACCGTTAAGTTGATATTGCATGCCTTTTGACAGCACTGCACACAGCAATATGACACTCACATCACTAAACCGTTTGATGACGCTGTCCATCTGGAACTTGGGGGTCTCGCAGTAGTTAATGCTGGATCCTCTTGTTTTTTCATAGTTAGCTTTGTACACTTTCTAAAAAAATAATGCAAAAAGACAGATATCAACAATGAATAACAAAACAGCAAAAAAGCAGGGTTGCAGCACCATGGAAAAAAGGTTTTTATTGTTATACAAGTAATGGTTTCTAAGCACATTTACATTAGACAGCAGTCCAATCAGACCCAGTTCCATTTGACTACTGACTACAAGAGAATCCATCTTAAGTGAGTGTAAATAGCTTTAGAAAATTAACACTATGCCTAGGGTTCAATTTGGTCACCGGTCTAATCAAGGCACATTAAAGCACCAATATTTCATAGCTCACTTTAAAATTAAATTCTTTGCCCATCAGGGAAGAAGGTGCTAATGAGTACAAAATCTCCCTGTGCATTAATGCTTAAAGTGTATAATTATGTTTGCAACATTAACACCAGCAGGATGCTGAAATTCTATCCTGCCATCATTAAAGGCTATGTGGAAAATAAACACAGCAGCTCTGAGTCACAGTTACTGTTTAGCACCTCCTGCTGGACAAAACCACTGTTATGTGCTGCTTGTGGACAACATGTTTGAAATATAACAAAACAAAAACCAAGGTTTTCTTTAAACTTTAAAATAATAAAGGAATAATTCTCTAGAATACAGTACACATTTCTTTCTCTAATCACTAACATTGGGTCTAATTCACTGCAAACAGAAACAAATCCATTAAGTTCACCGTACATCGCTCAAGATGGTGCCTGCGTATCTCAGTTGTCTGAGGAGGGGGTTTTCTGTAGCTGGGAGAACATTGTACTCTGACGTCGCTTTTGTCTTTTCGTAGTCCTTCTTGTACTTAACCTAAAAAGCAGACAGAAAGCCATTAGAAATTCATGTGCAGGTCTACTTGACAAGGTTTTTCTAACCACTGTTATTTTATATGTAATTTAATGTAGTGTAATTAATGTAATGCAATTTAGTCCATTCTCTTCTTGATTTGCCATAATAGTCAGCATCTAATGAAGCCTGATCTTTGATGTAATTATAGTTTCTGTAGTAAGTCAATGATGTTTTGAGACAAGGAGAACAAGACAATGCAATGAGAAAAACAACAATTTCTCAGCTGTTGTCACTGAAGCCTAATCTACTACTGTCATGGCTCACTTTATCTCATTTTTATGTCTTATTCTGCATGCACAATAATAACCAAACATTTAAAACTCACCGAACTTGCAATGTCACCAGACTTTTTGTTTGTAGCGTATGTTGGAGTGTCTGTTTGCATGAAATAAATTTGGTCTTTCATGTCTTCATAAGCAGCAGTATATTTTTTCTAGGGAGACAGTCAGTGAGTGGAAAGAAAAGGTTATGGGAATGAACAATTAACATAACAATTCAATTTATAATGCATTTATTTACTGCTTAAATTATTTAAATAAAGGCTGATAATAAAACGCAACAAACATATATTTCATTCAACAGATTTCTTTCAGATTTATTCAGCATGCCCACCACTTACTTCACTTATGTTATCCATGACCATCCTGCCAACAGCAACGTCAAAGTAAGGGGTTTCACACCACTTGCCCTTGACGTTCTTGTTATAGTCCTCATGATACTTCAGCTGCAAACAATACAATTATCTTATTAATTCACCATTGAACACTGATTCTTTTAAAAAGGGTCTATACTCTATACATTTTTCTTATATTTATAATAAATATTTTTTTTAGTTATATAGCACACTTTTCATGACAACGTCAACTCGAGGTGCTTTACAAAAAAAAAAAAAACATAAAAACATCTAAAAAGAAGAGTCTTAAGATTGCTCTTAAAAAGATCCATAATTACTTAAAACAAAACAAAAAAATAACTTATAAAAACAGTACTAAAAATAAAAATCTATAGATAAAGATCCAGAATTTCTTTTATCCCTTAGAATTAAACAGGCTGTTGCTGTTATTATGCCTTTATAACTGACATATGTAAATAACCTCTGCTGTTATTATCTTTCCTGTATTGTGCCTCATTCAAAAAGCAGTCTGTAGTCTGAGACACTCTTTTTAAATTAAGAGATGTAGCTAAATTGCTAAATTTCCATATATGGAGCATATGAATGTAAAGGAATGTTGTGAACTTTAACATTGTTTACCAACAATATTAGTGTTTTATTTTAAAAAAGCAAATACAAGTTTGCTATTTCCATGATATGAGCCCTTTAAGTCGGTGTGTGGTTTCTTGGTTTTGAGTCTAGTTTGCTATACTCAGTGCCAATTCCCTCTAATAATATCAGATGGCAGGTGGTGGTTATCTCTGTCGGTCTCTCAGGAACTGGACAGACTCACATGCTAAAGCTTGTTCTGGTTTGTCTTTCTCTGGAACAGCGCACTACAGCTAATTATAAATATGGTACAGGAAATTTGACCAGCTTTTAAAGCGACCAAAAACAACTTTTACTTGATTAATATGAGCTTGTGTACTTACGTTACTACGATTAGCAAAGTTTTTCTTGGCTAGTTCCACCTCTGGGGGCTCAGCCAGGGATGTGTACTTTGCTTTGCGTTCGTCATGACCCTTCTTGTATTTGACCTTAGGAAAGAGCACAACAGTCACCAATAGCTTTCAAAACTAAAGAGCGGAACTAGATTCAGCTTGGTTCGTAGTCTACTGCCTTGATTCACGGGGTATTTCTAAATTTGAACATAACATTTTTAGAAATGTGGGATCTCATATAGTATGTAAACAGTAACTTGGATAAAACATAGTTGCTGAGTTCTGAAAATGTAAAGGCTTTCTCCTTGAGCTGTTTGAGCTCTTCTTCATTCACTACTCCTTTACTAAATGAATGAAGATCTTTTTGTTTCCCTTCTAAAATTAAAATGATTGCTGTAAAGTAATATATTAGCTTTATTAATATATGCATTACACAGTTTGCTATTATATTTCACAGTGCCTAAAGATTCAAGAAAAGGTCAGGTTACTTCCTAGGAAAAGAAGAAATATACTAAATAAGTCATACATGATGTATTACACCTACAATAGGACATGTTCTAACTCTATTAGCAACTATCAAAGTTCCTTCACAATCCACATTCTAAGTGATGATATTACTTATACTTTTTACTTTTACTTCTCTGATCACAGCTGAAGTGAAGTCAATGTACTGAAAGTATAATAATGTTTGAATGTATAATAAGAGTAATCATACATCACTGAGGATTTCCTGGGCCTTGGCCACTCGGCGGAGCTCTGGGCTGTCACTGTATGGGTAGTACATGGTCTTATCCTCATCCCATGCCTCTGTGTATAGTTTCTGGTAGAAATAAACACTTAATCAGATGGCATACTCAACTATTAAGACCTTTAGATGCGAAACTTCTACTGGGCAATGTCTTACCTTGCTGTAATTAGCCGCATTCTTCACTGCCATAACCAACTCAGGAGCATCAGGAGGCAGTAGGTACCTGTCCTTGGTCTCATCCCATTTTTGTCTGTATAAAACCTAAGGAGCAACATAAAAACTATGCTTATCTGATAGAGTAGATTCTCTAGTAAACTGATGTTTATCACTAGCGCAGATAAGAAACAGCAATTAATATCACAGGAAAGTAAAATCGTCAATGTAGATTTAAAAGTCTGTTTAAAAAAAGTTGTGCATACTTTGCTGACAAGTTCAGAGACGTGCTTCACGTGTGCAATCTCACGAGCCTCGCCATCATAGGAGCTGGTGGTCTTAGCCTTCAGCCCTTCCATACGATATTTCACCTGAAATTAAAAATGTTAATGATAACAGAGTGTCATATTAATCAGATAAAACAAATATGAAAAATAGAAACTTTAAATATGGCTACAGTCAATGAAAGAATGATAAACTGAAATGAATTGAAAGTATTAAGTATTATAATTAACACAACAAAATAAGTATGATTCCCACCTCACTGAGCTGCTCCTGGGCCTTCTTAATGCGAATCATCTCAGGTGTGTCAGCTGAAATGATGTATGGTTGTCCCTTGGACCTTTCATATGCCTCCCTGTACTTGTTCTGCAAAGAAAGAAAAAAACTTGAATTGACACATAAAACAAAATAATATCCAGCAAGACATACATAGACATATACATACAGTAATGTTTTTTTATGTGATGTAACCCATATCACCACTGTTGAAATAAAACCTTGAACCTGAATTTTGGCATCTCTTTTTTTTTCATTTTTGGGGTTTGCATGTTCTCCCTATGTTTGCGGATGTTTCCTCCCACAGACATGCAGTGAGGCCAATTGGACACACTAAATTGCCCCTAGGTGTGAATTTGTGTGTAAATGTATATGTCTGTGTATCTGTCCTGCGATGGACTGGCAACCTGTCCAGGGTGTATCCTGTCTTCCTCCTAATAACTGCTGGGATAGGCTCTAGCATCCCCCGTGACCCAGTAGGATAAGCAGTTCAGAAAATGTGTGTGTTTGTGTGTTTAACGCAGAAAGTAAATTGAAATTGTTCATCTGAAATCAAAGAAATGTGACACATTTAGGTTTGGTCCTGGTAGAGGATATGTTAATTAGTTAGGTCTAAAGTTAGTTTTTCCAAAGGGCAGTACAGTACAGCACAGTACTGTTACAAATGTGAACCCAGAATCATCCAAACCCTGGTCAAGTACCTGTGTCCGTTTCCAACTGCATAACAGAACTATGAAAGCAGGTGGAGTTCTTTTTAGCTAGTGTGGCAGGATTTGTCATGTGAATCTGCCCTAATAGTTAACACAAACAACCTCTTACCTCTCTGTGCTCAGTTTAAACGATTTTCTTTGTTTGCCACATCATGTTTTTATATATTTTTATATATCTTAAGTCTTTTAAAAAAGGATCTTTATATTTTAACATGTTATATTTTTTCATTTTTAGATGTGAAGCACCTCATGGAACAGGCTTGCAACTCACTCACTCACATTAAGAAGGCAAAAAAGTCTCCACAAGGGGGCACCATTAGCAATCAAACAGTTTTTGATGCTTCATAAGAGCAGTGCTTTGCATCAATGACACTGGGTGTCTGTGCTTTCCAGTACAGTATTCCAAAACCTTTTAATGCATGGGTTGTTATTGTTCAGTTAAGCAATTATTATTACAATATTGATTGTTTGATTTTTTTTACTTTACTTGATTACTTGATTGCCAATATAAATGTAACAATAACATAATAGTTACATTATAGTAATTAAGATCATAATGACAGCTGTAATATACATTAAGAGAATAAACAAAATTTTTGGCATTTGATTGGGTGTTTCCTTACATGACTGTACTGGTCAAGCATCTTCTGACTGTGTGCCAGGTAAGGGGTCATGAATTTGGATGTGTCCACTTTTGCCTTCTTCCTGACCTTGCGTGTAGGAAGGCTCCCAGTGCCTGCCGCCTGCTACAGAAGAAAGAAAGGAGTCAATGAGGAATTAGATCAACCCTGTAGAGAGGGCATGTCCTTTCTGACTTACAAAATGATGTAGGTCTTAAATTACTCAGGAATTTACCTAATTACAAAACTTTGTAAAAAAAACTATGTTTTTAAAATTTCCATATTCATATTAATTTTATTCAGAATACAATGACCATATGGTCTCACTTTCATTAAATGTTCAGCCCCGTGCAGCTTGTAGCTACATCTTTCAGTAATTTAAAAATAATTTGAACTAACCCTACATTTCTCTTACTGTATTAGTACATACTGATACTTTATGGATTAAATATGGTGCTAACAATTTTACTCCAATAACCAAAGGAAGGTACAAAGCATGATCTAGTTTGATATACTTACCTGAAACAGTCAGTACAATTCCTCATACAAACACAAACGCATGGTGTTAATCATAAGTTTAAAAAAGTGCTAAATTAGTCACATCTTACAAATGCTCGCAGGTGCCGTTTCTTTTCACTACGACTAGTTAAAGGGGTTATTTGCGGTTTTTGAGAGACATATAACACATAAAAAGGCTGGCAGCATGATGAGCTGAATGAAGCTGGAAAATAAAGAGCAGATGAGCAGGCCAATCAAAATGCACGAGTGTCTGTATAAGCTCACGTGCATTACTTCACACAGACTGGACGAAGGCAGAATCAGACACCAAATGCAATCCTATATGAGCTGCATAGATACATGCCCTTTAATACTACTCTAACATTACTTCTTTTGTTGGAATGATGTGCATGGCTGGATATAAGGGAGCGTGGGGGCTATTTCATCAGATTCTGGACTGTGGATCATAACATTTTAGATACAATGGTGTGTAAATAAAAGTTTCACTGTCTTGTGAATTGTTAAACAAGGAGGTTTGTTTAATAATCCACTGCCTCTTGGTGAGTAGAATTGTTCTGGCTTTATTTCCCTAATTTGGAACTGAGGATAGTGGAATAACCCCCATGACAGGCAAAAGCAGTCAATATAGTATAAGCCTTATTTCTTTCACCAGAGCACCCTGGAAGGAGGCCATTTACCTGCTCGGGCTGATGTGTGGTGTAGGTGGTAGTGGTAGTGATGATCGTCGGGCCCTCCTCATAGTACTACAAATATAGGACAAACTCTGGGCTTTCAAAAGGAAGCTCACAGACACCAGAGACAAGGCAGAACTGGGGACTGTGACCCTTTTCAAGCTCTGGATGTCTTAAAAACTCAGTATTTTACCTAATTAGAAATCTTAATAAGTATTCTGAACTTCCATATTTTATCTAGACTATATTACAACCATGGTCTTAAAATCTCATGTATGGCACAATGTATCAACACTACCGGAACGTATCTCCAAAGTTGTAACTTTACAGGGAAAGACAAAAAACAGTCTTAACTTTTAATTCAAGTTAATATAATGTGCTTTAACTCTGACTATTTGTGGCTATTGGTGTGTTCATTATGACATGTTGACACAATGTAGAGCAGCTGCCTTTTCAAATAATGTAAAAATATTAAAAATGGTTTTGTGATGATATTTGAAATAGGTAAATATCTCTTCGACCTCTGTATAATTCTCACAGAGTTCAGAGACCAGGAATCTCCCTCTCATTTCTCCACTGCAGTTTACTTGTGGAGCGTAAGTGCAAATGTTAATCACATCAGCCGTCTCACTGCATTATAATTACAATAACAATGTCAGTCTATTGTCTCCATTGGGAATTGTTTTTGGAAAGGATAAATTAATGTCAATCAACTGGGTGGTTTTCTGTATCTGAAAAAAGGACATCCCATAATAGAGTGGCTGCTTTGACTGACTGAGCCTTCTGTCTGTCAAATGCAGAGAACATCTAAGCACCTAGATGAACTCATGTCTATTATTGTTTGTGGCTAAAGTTATAGTCATGGAGACAAACAGAAACAGTGTGTCAGAGAACAGATTGCAGTGAACCCTAAGCACGTGACTGAACTTAGCATGGCACTTCGAAAATTCAACACATGTGCCTTGGACTGTGATACACTTTTCACTATCCAGTCTGTAAACAGCTTAAAAGCTGTCTACTAAAATAGCCTATTAAATTGCCATCTTATTGACCTCTGTCCGTAACTGCAACTTAAACTATGATTTGCTAGGCCAAAGATAATTTTTTGTTAAGCAAGTGTACATCAATCAATATCTAAAGGGTTACAAATTCTCAGGGCTACCCTAACTTGCACTCCAGCCATATTCTAAAATAGCTACATAACCTCAGTTGTAACCAGAGCTGGAAAAAGCACACAGGATGGGAAGCTTCTTCATTCAGATCTATGGAACTGTAGAGACACAAAAAGTAGCTTTGGCACCCCTTAACCTCTCACCTCACCTTTCTGCTCTTGCCTTTACCGTAGATGCGTCCCTTTCCGTCCCTTGCAGGTGTCTTTTTCCATGAGAACCGCCCCCCCCAATACATTCTCTCAGTGTGACGTTAATGGTTAGAGGACTACGAGTGTGATTTACAGCGCGGCTCATCTCATTTGCCTCTCTGCGAGTCTACCGCAGATGCAGACTTCTATATTTGTAACTCCTGCAAGAACGACCCCTCGCAAAGCTGAGAACTACTTAAAATAAAAAAATCACAGACTTAAAATAACTGTAATCATCTATTAATCTGCAAGTGCAATCACATACTCAACAAATGCATGTTTACAGAAGGCTGTATAGAGTTCACACTGTAGGTAGCTTATACTGTTTAAATGACTAATGAAAAAGGGATTAAATGAATGATTAAAATCAACAAAAAAGGACCACTACAGCTCATACATCCCATACATCTGATGAAAGAAGCCATTTTTCTATGGAAATATATTAAATAAATGACATCTTTTAATGTCTTTTGAAGTCTTAGTGAAACCAGAGTGTATATAACTTTGCCTCTCTTGTTCTGATCACCATCACTATACAAAAGGTGGTGATGAAGTTGTCATCCCCTATAAGATATCCACTGCAGAAACTAGGTAACATATACAAGGCTAACTTTAACTTTATTTCACTAGGAAATTAAGAATTAGAGTGTCCACCTTCTGCTTTCACTCTTGCATTGAGTACTCCTAAAATACTGACCATGAATAGCCTACAGTAAGACAAAAATACAGCAGCACAAGTATACATGTACTTAAGGAAGACTCCCTGGAAGCTTCAAGAAGAACTACATCAGTTGTAAAAGAGTTATATTTTGAGATATTGAATTAAAATAGCAGGTACGTATCCTCTGACAGTGGGAAACCTGCTATTATAGAATGAGCACAAGCGGATACATGTACAAAGTACAAAAGTAGAAATTACAATCAAGTGATCTGTCTAAAACTTCTAAAAAATTTCCATGATCCAATTACAGTAACCATAGCTCTAAATGAAGCTTGCAGGGGGTCTTACCATGCTGAACAGAACGTAATCCCACTGTTAGTATAAAGGTTCCACAGCAAGCGTGAGAATATCATATCTAACAATGGTTACTTCCATTCAGGCTCATTTCCAAAAAATGCAACTTGACAAGTCATTAGCAATAATCATCAATAACCATCACAAAGATAATCGTATATCAATTTGCACATGTTTTGCACATAACCAGGATAATGATATTTTGCAGGCACTTCAGTAATCACTGACTACTATAATCTGATGGATTGATTTGAGTGAATTAATACGCAAAAACATAGAACTGACATGCTTGCATTTGAGAGGAGATATCAGCTAAAAA
>JAILXH010097843.1:7971-21634 GCA_023558415.1 Piaractus mesopotamicus | reverse complement strand
GAGAGAGAGAGAGAGAGAGAGAGAGAGATTAAAAACCAATTTCAACCATTTGAAAAGCAAACACTGTTTCCAGATTAGCGTGAAAGGTCAAGTTATAGCAAAACGCCAAAATGACTACAGAGGATGGGGGTGATGAAGCCATATATTTCCATTTCTCTATGCAGAGTATATTTTTTGGCTGGATGAATTATTTTTCATCAGTTGCGCACGATTAACTTATGCTGCAGTGAAATATTGACAGTTAAAGAGAACTACAAGTTTTTATGGGTAAGGAAGATGAATTTCGTCTGCAAGTCTTACCATGTTTGACTGTTTCTCTGTCATGACAAAACAGTTCTTCAGAATGAAGCAGACTTATTTGTAATGAATGTGATAACGACATGACTCAAAAACAGAAAAACACAACACACCAAGCAAAAGCTACGACTCAAATGAAGGATTTCCATTTATAAACAGTTACCTATATAAAATACCTAATCGCTGTTGCACTTCCACCAATACCCAATGGGTGGCAGTGTCTCTTCCAAAAAGTTAGCATGTTCTTGGAAGCACAGGCTGAGTCTGAATATTTTAATGAAACATCCTTACATCCTTTTATCTTTGCTCTCCTTGACTTTGCCTGATCTGTAGCTTAAGGCCTCATTAAACTAACTGGGAGAGATGACTATCTTTGGATCCACATGGATACCAGATAAGGCAAAATAAAGAAAATCAGAGAGGAAAGGATGTTTCATTAAAATATACAGACTCAGCCTGTACTTTCAAAAACATGCTCACTTTCTGGAGAAGACACTGCCAGGAAAGAAATTTTCATTCAACTTGTTCGACATAGGAACAGTGCAGTCATCTACCATGAAATCAATGCTTATATACATACTAATGTTTATAACTATGAATTTAATAGTAAATGCCCTTACTGAATCTGCACTGGATGACGGTTCAACACTGAAAATACTAATTCATTGAATTTAACTGATTTAAATGTGTACATCATTTCCATACGATTAAAATACTGTATACTGCACCAACATAATTATTTCCAAGTGAGCAAACTAAAAGACAGATCTGTGTTGGATGTATTTTGTGAATGTATACAAATGTACACATTTAGATCAAGTGGCCACCAAGCCAGCAGTCAGTTCACGGCTACACTGCTAATAAGCCAGCAAAACAAAACAGATATGTCCCCTCTCTGTCTTATTGAGAATGCAGAGGGAACCACTTATTGATTCGCTAAACTGTCACTTTATGCTCAGTTTCATTTACTGTCTAAGTTGTTTTTAGCTGAGAACTCTAGTAACTGAACTTTTCTCTACAGTTAGGATTACTAACGACATTAGCAATGATAAATATGATTTGAACAATTTCAAAATGCTCTGTTCTGGTACCTCAGCCATGTCATGTCTTTGCTAATTCCTTTTCTCACCTAGATCTTTACAGTAATAAGTGAATAACACATTTTGCCAGACCAGGTCACTAACACAAATAGAAAGTTTAAAAAGATCATGATTCACAACGAGGAGCACATTTATTTCCATCCGTCTACCTGTAAATCATCATTATTTTTTCATGGGGAAGTTGGTTAATGTCAGTTTATTGGACATCTGTAATGTTTATGACCAATAAGCACACAATAAGAAATCTCAATGCAAATAACAGAGATGGGAGTGGCTACATTTATGCACTGCTTTTACTCCAGGAAAGAGTGAAAAACATGTCAAAACATTTAATTCAGCCCTTATTGCATCCTAACCATCTGTCTTGCTGTATTAAGTGGATGCATTGTGTCATTAGCATTCTCATTAGCTTGGGAAATCACAGCCAACAGTCAACATCACTGCAAAAAATCAAATGTGTTTTCTGTAATTTTTATGTTTTAATGGTTTGCATTGTACACCTGAGGAGGACGGTACATATCAGCTTGATTTTAGCCACAGAGAACACAAGTAAACTCTTTCACATGACTCCATACTTTCTCTTCCACAGAATATGAGCGTTGCTGCTGACATGTCGATTAGCACAGGATTAATCTAACCTAAGATTATTTCTATGCTTCGTTTTACAGAAGGTGAAAAGTGTCTGAATCTTTACTGATGCAGGAGCGTGTGGTCAGTGAAAATAACTGACATGGCACATTCGGACACTGAGCAATGCCAGCAAAAATGACATCACACTACCTTCTCCTACTCCTGCCCGAATAGTACACTCTTAAAAACACTGGTTCTTTAAGGGTTCTTTAGTAAAGAAAATGGTTCTATATACAACCATGAACAATCAAAGAACCCTTTGCATGATTAAAGGGTACTCTGCATTACGAAAAGGGTTCTTCAGATGGATCTGTTGTACATGGTTCTACATAGAAATGAGTAGAAAAGAAGAACCCGAAAAGGGTTCTTCTACTGTTACGATATAAGCTTTTAACAACGGAAGAACCCTTTTTGGTGCTGTATAGAAGTCTTTTCAAAAAGGTTCCATACAGAACCATCTACAGCACATTCTTCAGCAATCTGAAGAACACTTTCATGATGTAATCATGCAAAGTGTTCTTTGAGTGTTTATGGTTCCATATAGAACCATTTTCTTTACTAAAGAACCCTTAAAGAACCGTCTTTTTTAAGAGTGTACTTTATTCAAGATGGTAGTTATATTCTGTACCCTCTCTGCTCCCCTCTCTCTCTGTGCTCTGTTTGAATGGTGTAAGGTGACACTAGATCAGTTTAAACAAGAGCAGCTGTTTGCACTCCATCAAGAGATCTTTACCAACAAATCTAAACTGTTCACGCATTGATGTGGAATGTTGATGCAAGCTCTAAAAACAGATTTTTGTTTAAACCTGCATTAACCTGCACCGTTCTGATTGTGCAGGTTCTGCTTGGATTAAAAGGTGATGGAACCTGATAACAGGAGGGAATTTCTTCTAATGGAAGGGACAAAGGGCTATGGGGATAAAATATATGCCATAAAAAGAGAAATACTGCAGCATGTATGCTTCTTGTGCCTCCGGGGCATCTTTCTACATGTGCCCTCATTTTGTTTGCTTATTCACTTAGAGCCTTTCTTCCGGCCTATTGCTTTAAGTGTAGTGAAATTAGGACCAAGGCAAAGCGGAAGTGGCCATCACCCAAAGTCGGCCTCTCTCTCTCACTACCAGGCTTGGTGGCCAGAGGGCAAAAGTGGCTAAGCTGGTAGCTTTTGCAGGAAAAGAGAGGCAGGTAGTGGTCAGCAAGCGAAACCATAAGTATCCTCTGTAATCACAGAAAATTACACAATTGTAAACAGGAAGAAAAAGAGAAGGAAGAAAAACTCCACATTCTGATACACAGAGTCAGAGAAAGCACAAAAGAAAAGAGGACTAGATTCCATCTGATCCAAATAATCATTTAATAGACACCTTCCTCTGCCTAGTTCTCTCTATTTTGTCAGGTAAAAGAGAATGACATACTTGAGGAGCAGCACACCCACCCCATAAACTATATCACAAACTAGAGAAATCTAGTTTCTTTCTGAGCCATCAGATGAGAGGTGACCTTACAATAATTTGATTTGATTAGGATGACTCAGATTCTTTAAAGAACTACTTAATGCATCTTAAAGTCTCAATCTTACTATGATTTGATTCGTTTACAGACAACTCAGAATCGTTACTGAGGAAAGGAAACAGACTAAAAAGAAGAAAATTCGCAAATTAAACAAAGCAGCTGCAGGTGTTCTCAGAACAATGGACTGGCCACCCAAGAGTCCAGACCTCAACATCACTGAATGTGTTTTAGATCACTTGGCTCACAAGAACAAGAAAATGCAACCAATTTTGGAGGTGTGAAAAAAATATCCCCGCAGATTTCTTTGAAAAACTGTAACAAAGGTAAAGAGCAAACACACTTAACACTGAAAAATATATTTAGTTATTAAGGCATCTGTATAATTTTCTGTTAAATATGTTTTATGTTTTTTTCTGACAATGAAAAATGAATAATTTGTACTTAATGGTAATTTTGACTGTTTAATTAAATGAAGGGTGTTTGACTTTTGTACAAAACTGTTTGTGCAAAACTGTTTGTGATTATTTTGGTATGATTCAGAATTATTTTCCAGAACTTATTCAGTCCGACAATTTAGTTGGGGATAAACAGTATAAATATCACAGCAAGATTTGTTATGTTTGAAATTTGGTAGATAATTTATTACGGGCAAAAACAAGGACATATTTTATTGAATATTATAGTAATCAATTATCATTTATTTCGCCACCTTCAGATACCTTTAGATCCCTAATTTGAAATCTAGATTAAAAGCATTATTCAAGCTAGCACATGCCTTGCGTACTGTAAGTTTCAATTTCTTTCGTAGTTTGTAATTGTAATTGTTCCAGTGTTTTGCTTATCATCCTGAATATTGCACTTTAAGATGCTCTGAAAGTTAGTTACTAAAAGTTCTGCATTAATATCTATTACTATTGTTATTATTATTAGGTCTGACTTTGTCTCCTGTCCTAAACCTGTCCATGCATAGGTTCTTACAGCATGCCTACATAAAATGACCTCAAGCCCATCTCTCTATTGCAAATAATCATTTCCTCCATTAATATCTACTTCAAGGAAAAAACTGGGGTATCTGTCTAATATCTGATCTTCTTTCAAGTGTCTTGACAAACTAAGCAAACAAACACTATAGTAATTACTCAGACTGTCATTGTCTATTAAGTGAAGACAGTCAGGCCTAATTCACGGCTTTACATCTCTGTTATATGTTTGCTGGGCTCTGAAAGCTGGCGTAGTGGCAGCTGAAGCAGACTTGCATGTGTCTAAGAGCCTGCACAAGTTCTCCTAAGCTCCCTGACCACACATGAAAGATAGCACTGCTTTTCTTTAGCTTAACCTAACACAAACCATGCTGTCAGCCTCCTGTCACCTTTGACCTCACTGGAAATGGATGTTATTGGTCCAGATGAGTCCAATATGGGCTTATGTTTGTGTTGAGCTCTTGCCAACTGGAGAACACGCTCTTTAGAAAGCTGCTCATGGTCACTGCATGTCTTTTGGGTGTGTTATGAGATTATTAGACGGAAATAATCTCTAGAAAATGAGACATGCCCTCAAGCAAGCATGTGTAATATTTACAAGTCTTACTTAATGTCTCATCAATGTCCCAGAGACTTTTGATCTGTCTTCCTAAACTCAGTAAAACCTGCCTCCAGGGTAGATGGGAAGTACGCATGTCCATTCTAGCCAGAGTAAAATGTATCAGCATGTGGAACTGGAGCTTTCTGTGTGCTACAGTGTTTTCTATCACTGTACAAAAGAGGCATGACATTGCCTTCATTGTTGAATGCACTGTGATAGTTTCTGAGCACTCTCTCTCTGTCTGGCAGACTTTCCCACTACAGCTGACTGCACTTGTTGGGGTCCACTCACTTTCCATCACCTCATGCTGGCTGCTGTTGGTTTTGGGGACTGTGATTCTATTGGTGGTGGTGCAGTGAGGCTCAAAGGTACTTTATGGTTTGCAAACACTGGCTAAGGCTTTTGTTGCCCAGGATTACTCGTATAAAAGGTAACAGCGCTGGCCAAGTAGGCAGCCAAACTATCTCACCTCTTTTCTGAGGTGGACGCTGACCACAGCTGTATCCAGAGCTGAAAGCAGTGTGTTTGTGAGAGGCCTGAGGAAGTTTAGTTAATAGAATTCACATACTGTGGGAGGCTCTGGTTCTGTTTGTAAACTAATGCCTGTGCAGCGTTATATGTTACAAGATGAAGAGAAGAGAGGCTGTTGCACAGCTTATGTAATTTTTTTTCTCTAAGAAGACTAAACGAAAGGTCTTGTTACTAGTGTGAGGAGTACACACTGTATGTGATTCTTTAATGTAGATATCATATATTTCATATATTTTGAAAATTGCTTAAAGTATTGTGATTAGGGCTGCTTGCCATTCAATATCTTTCTATACCAATACAGATACCAGTATCGACACCTTAACGTCTATACTAATTCCTTAGTGATACTTTTTTAGATATCTTCTTTTAAACACAAAAAATATAAACAGTACTGTGTAAAAGTCAGAGATTACCCTTGATTCATTTAATTTCCAGTCAAAATGGCCTTTAAGTTATGCATTTTTAGATTATATCTGAGGAGATTATCCAGGGGAAAATTAAATAAGTAAAAGAAGAGAAAATGGGACTCCCAACAACCATGTAAGACCTGGTAGACCACCAAAACTGTCACCATCAGATAAACAGAAAGCTTTCATCTTTTAGAGATAAGAGAAAATGCAACCAACTTCTCAGACTGAAGTTTGGAGACGTGGAAAAATATCCTTGCAGATTTCTTTGAAAATCTTCCAAAAAGCATTTTTCCAAAGTTCTTCCAAAATAATGGAAGTTGTAGTAAAGACAAAGGGTGGACACACTAAATGCTGAAAAAAAGCTTATTTACTGGCTCACAGATGCTGATAAGACTACATAGATACTGAAATCTGGTACTGAATGACACACTGGTACTGAAGTAATTCAGCTGGTGCCACCAGAGTCTTAAACACTCTAATTGTGACATTATGTTTCTTTTTCATTTTGCCCAACCCCATGTAGGGATTATGGCTGTTTTGGTTACAAGTAAAGAAACATGCTGGCAGGGGTGCGGTCAGGCTCTGGGGTTTTTTGTGGTTTGAGGAAATGGTCAGTGGTTTGTGATTCAGTGGGTGATAAAGAGAGTGGTGAATCACTGGAAGTGATGAATCACTGGCATTGATGCTTTTAACTAGGCGTAATATAGACTTCTTTAATGTCTCTTTCTGCATCTTGATTCCTTGCCTTTTCTGCTCATCTATCATGTACAGTCTAGTCTGACTAATTAAAGCATTACTGAGTCTTAGCAGCAGAATGGCATAGTAAGCCTAAAACTCAAGTCTCACGTGCATAGTAAAGGCCTCAACACTCTGCCCATCAGTTGTAGAGCTGCATCATTGAGCTGGGACTGAAAAACAGGCTGTTAGTAGCAGACAAGGAGCACAATGTGTGCTCATATATCATACAGACTGCCTCAAATTGACAAAAAATTCTGACATTGTGTATCATAAAAATGTCACAAAAAGTATTGCAATATTTTTATAATATTGCCCATTCTTAGCTTGACTTGTTATAGTATATTCAAAATGTAATAAAGTTTAAATTCAGCTCTAAGTGACACTATTAAAATGTGCAGCATTGTGTATGGCTGGTCCCCATAAGGAAAGAAAAGGCAAGAGTAAAATAAGTTTTAACTAATAGACTGGTTTGGCAAAAATGCAAATCAAACTATTGTCCACATACCCCAAATGTAGTCGATCAGCCAAGATATGTTGGTTCATAGTAAGTCATACTGTGTCGTAAACCATATCAGGAAGTCTGGGTGACCTTAATGAACACCTAGATACAGGCTGCAAAACGTTTTGGGAGCATATTTACAGAAAAGGTTTGGGTGACTATTGACTTCTAGTGTCTGTTAGCAACATTAGCCTAATAGCTCCAGTTTAAAACCAAAGAAGCATATTTTGGACATTAAACATGTCTTGACTGACTGATCACCGACTATATCTGGGATAAGTGGAAACTTGTGTGCATCTGATTTATCACCAAAATTTTTTAAGGTTGGGGTTAATTGTAGGCATGTGTTAGTCAATGGAAGTCAATAGAAATACCCCACAAAGATAAGATTACAAACTTGTGTGTTTGTGTGCTCTTGTGCATATGGATGTGTGTGTCTGCGTGTGCCAAGGCTCTATTTAAAGTCTCTGTCATGGGCGATCTGATGTTAAACAACAATTAGAGGAGGTGTCTGCCCACAGCCTGTACTTATACTACACACTGCAACACATACAAAGATAAAGACTGCCACTTTACTCTGCCTGTTCTACCTTCAAAACCACTACACATTACTCCAAACAACACAGTTTAAAATAGCACTCAAACATGGTGACGTCTTCCATGTAGTCTGGGTTTCGATTAGTTTTTGCTTTGTTTTATAATACAAATTTCTCTTTGAAGGGTATTTATTTGGAATTACTGAAAATAAAGTATTATATAAAAAAAGAATAAACATGGTGACATAAAAAGCAGGTATCAGCTAGTTCTGGGGTTCTCCTTCTATAACCCCACACAACCTTATTCCTGGGAATCAATCCTTCTGTAGAGTTAGTTCTAATTCACCATGCTTTACTTTCAGATTAGTTTGATTACACAGTTAGGACATGTTATACTCCTAAAAAAGCTGTCAAAAAGGCTATTGAGCATAATGACACAGAGGAACCACTTTTGTTTCCTTAAAGAACCTTTCAAATGGTTCTTCAGAGAACCATTATTGTAAATGAGATGTAAGTGTAAAGAACATTTTAAGTTCTTTAAATGTAAAGACTCAAGGAAGAGCCCTTAAATTGGTATAGAACCATTACATTACATACAGCTTTTTTAAACCTTTAAAATGTTACTTACACTCACAAATCCCTTCTTCCAACAATAAAGAACCAAAAGTGGTTCTTCTCTTCCATTAAAAAAGAGGTTATTCACAGTTTCTTTAGAAAAGTCAATAGTTATACGGTCGTATGCCAAAATTTGAACAACCCCCCATCAAAATACACGTTTTGTCAATTTTCTAAGTAAAAATAAGTTAACACATCTTAACACACTTAAAATTTTAGTGCACAATTTCCATTTATTTGTTTAAAATACTGAAAAAAAAACAAAAAACAAAACATAAAATATAAAGTGTGACAAAACCTTTGCACAGGCCTTCTTTTATGTTTTATCTTCCCCAGTATGTTAAATTCAGCAAATAAACAGTAACTGTGAATTAAAGTGTGTAGAGGTGTTCTCTGTAGAGGAGGTGTTAACTTATTTCCACTTCTAAAATCAATAAAACATGTAATTTAACCAGGGGTGCCCCAATTTTTGCATGCATTTGGATGTAAAACAATGGCAACTCAAAGACTTGTTTAAAAGTTTAAAAATAAATTCTTTGCACTGTTAAACGGTTCTCCTCTGAGACGGAAAAACCATCATATATGGTTCTCTAAAGAGAAACCTTTTACCAAATGGTTCTAGACAGCACCAAACCCTTTTTTTCCAATAAATTCACAGAACCTTTTTTGTTAAGAGTATATTGCAAATAATCATACATGCTACCTCTTTTTTAAGGTTGTAGACCAAGGCTGGAATTAAACTCTGCAGCATTCAGAGCTCTGCACGAGTACAGCTGGAGATGCCCGTCAAACTGCAACTCTCAAGATGGTTTTTATCCAGCATCAGATTCAGTGTAACCTCAGCCATGTCCTTCTTTAGCTTTTCAGTTCTAAAATGTCATCCTGTTTGTTTAGGTAGATTTATTAGCCCTACAAACGGCGATGTTATAATTGTCACACAATGACTCTTACTATTGGCCCTGAAGCTATAAAGTCTGCCATAAATACTGTAGGGAGATGGCACAGCGCTCATGTCCTCAAGTTGGTGAGGACTGGCATGTGTGTTTTGATCCCAGTAAAAGCCATCTCTCATCTGGTAGTTGTGAATGGAATACAGAGGGCCATAAATCTGACCTGAGAACAGTTTCAAACCTCAGTGCCAAATCTGACAGACCGCACAGAGGTGTTCTCAAGAAGAGTCTGGAGCAAATAAATATGAAAGACATGAATGTGTGGGACAATACTCTTGTGTAATATATGCTGCACAGTTTGGTTTTAACCCCTGCTAGACAGAGTGATATCGATATGGAAGAACAGAAAAGACATGACAGACAGACTTTTTTGGGAACGACGTCTTTTGAAATGAATGATTCCATGTTGAAGAAAACAGTTGGTATCTGGTTAAATGTAGTCATTTTTTTCACTTTACACTAATAAAGAATGCTCTGACTAGATGTTGTGTTGTATACTATAATAGCATGCTTAGCCTTTGTAGATACATTTAACTTTAAATCATCAGAAGCCATGAAAACACTCTTAGCAAAAGAAACGTGAGCAGCTATATCATAAATTATCAGAAATGTGGTTTGAGAATGTGCGATAGGCCTACAAGATGACATCTGGACTAGTTCATTCTCAACCGACTTCAACAGAAATCTCCGGGTTTCATTGCTCACTGTGGCCAAGAATCGTCAACTTTGACGGAGGTGCTCATTTTGACTGACATGCCATAACTGACGATGTACTGTGCAATGTGTAGTGCAAAGCCAAATAAGTGCTACAACAGAAACAGACTTGCCTAAAACAACAGCTATGTTTATGTACTTATGATTTATGTTTATACTTTAAGTATTAGATAGTGGAGATCAACAACCACAGCATGTGTGTGTACCTCTGTGCCTGTAAGCGTGTGTGTGTGTGTCTCAAAGGAATTTGCTGTGGTTTGGCTCACATCAGTAGTGTCTGCTGAGTAAGAAGGGAAGTCTGAAAAGGCATTGGGGTTAAACTGTGGTTTGTGGGTGAACGTGTGCATGTGTGTGGTTGGGTGGATGCGGACAGTACAGGTGGTCTAATACACAACACTAATGTAATCACTGATAAACAGCACAAATAAACACAAATGTACTGTCTTTAATGCTTCCCCCAAAACCCCTCTCAGGATGTATTAGCTTGGTAGTGTTTCTTTATCCCATTCATTTTCAATAGGTTGTGGCAGTTCTGCAGCAAAAAAGTTAGGTGGAGCTGAACATTATGCAAATGAACCCAACCAACGCGATGCATTTATCCAATCAGAAGGCAGGTGGTGTTTCTACGATTTGTGTCTGCAGTTCAATGTATGTAACATAAGTATTTTCAAATGGTCTCATGTGACATGGAAGGACAGCAGCAAAACTCTTTTATTTAATCAGAATGTTTTACCTCTACATTTCAAAATACAAGTACAAAGATGACTGCATGGTTGGAGGTTAATATATTGAAATGAATGATGTTGACTGCAAGTGATAATCAACAACTTCTACTCTAATCAATGACTGTTACCCTAATCCAAATCTGTACAGGTTAAACAATCAATGTTTTGGAAAATATTAGTCTAATCATGCATACTATCTTTATTATTGGATTTTTCCAAAAAAAAAAAAAAAAGTGTTAATTACATAAACAGTGAAAACTAGTAAGACTCAATTTCAATTAAATTTCACAGGGAATGCCCTCATAACACCTATATTCAGCCATCTGAAGAAGGAGGATACATTCACACCTTTTCACTTCCTATTCAAAGACTAACAGTGGTTGGTATTTAAAATAACCCATATTTCCAAAAAAAGACTGAGTGAATTTAATATTTCATTAAGTTAACTCCACTGACCGTCATAACTGCATACCTTACTTTTTTTCATAGTAATTAAAGAATAATTGATAGTTGCAACTGAATGATAAGACTTTAGTTTAATCTTTAAAACTACAACTCTGCAGTTTGAGTCTGAATCTGCATGATTCTAAAATGTCTCTGTATAAAACTTAGGAATCAGGTAATTTATTAAATAGTTTGTTTTCATATAAAGAACAATCACATAAAGAACAATTTATGATCCAGTCGTCTGTCAATGTTTTCAGCTTGCAAGCAATGCCAACGTCACCCACAGAAGTTAAGGGCTTGTCTCAGCCTGACAACACATTTACAATACATTCTTTGTTTGTTTGTAAAAACTGCACAACCCCGGATATCTGTAACCACAGAACATACCTGGTGAGTGTGTGTGTTGTGGGCGTTTGTGCTTTAGAGGGGTGGGCGGGTGTGTTTGTCAGTGTGTCTGTGTTTGTGTGTGTCTTGAACAGCTTTACAGTAACTAAGATTTTCATATAGTGTCTGCTTTGCACTAATGATATGTGTTCCACTCATCATAGCAGTACGTGAGTGACAGTGGCATGAGGCTATGCAAATACTGGCATGGTGACAGCTAAACTGTCACTGACGAAACAGCTGAATATCAAGTGGCGAAAAAGGAGGAATGTTAGAAGAGACCTTTAGCAGCACAGATTGTTCATTTAAGAAGGAAAAAGGCAGGAGGTCGCTCTATATGTCAATGTGAACGATGCAGTCTGCGAAACGTTGCCACTGGTAGTAGCAGAAATTTTCTGTTGCAGCTCCATTGAAAACAATGGAATATCCATTTTCCCTTTGAATGTCTACCAGCAACATGTAAACATAGCATGAGACTAGCACCGATTCAATGTTTTTTCTCCTGATACGTGAAGTCCGACACATGAACTCTATTTTGGAGATACATAAAAATCTTAATCAACTTATCTCAAAAGCTAAAAAAAATTAGCCTCCATTAAATTGATAAAATTCAAAATTCTGAAATAGTCTTTTGCTAATGAACTTGACTGAAGCACAACAGAATCGGAAAGCCTTCTTGCGCCAGATTTTTTATTTGAATGTGCTGTCATGCTCTGTTAAAAGAGACTTTTATCTTGCCACACTGTGGGGCTTTGTAGAGAAACTCGTGGTGCATTGCATGTTTGCAAAGGAACTGTGTCAAAACAATAACAACAGTGGATTGGTGACATCTGGCTGATATTTGATCCGTTTAAAAGGTCAGTATCAGTGTTAATACTCATCCAGTGTATCAATCAGCGCATCACTTCTATGTACACATGACAACGTGCTCTTCACACACTAACCAGCATGTCTTCCTAAAACTGCTTCTTGCTCTCTAGGAAACATTCCTCTTTCAAGTGCTGTTATTTGTCAAAAGCAAGAAAGTGTTACTGAAGTGACTATGGTTAAGGATGTGTAATGACTACAGTTAATGTGCAGCTAGATGGCTTTCTGCTTGAGTGGAGCTTCCGTTTTGAATGTGTGCTTGTGCAGTTTGTGAAAAGCAGTGCGTCTCAGACTGTCTGGCTTTTGAGCCATGATATCACAAAAAGCAGAATGCAAACAAATACAGTTTTGAGTACAACAACATTATAGAATTATATGCTTTAAATTCAGCCCATTCGGTTCCATTTGTTCTCTTGTGACAGTGACTACAAGGAGCTAGATAGAACTGAATGAACTGAATCTACTCTTATTGTCAATGTGTGTTTTATAAGACTTTCCAGCTAAGAAACCTAAACTGAGCTACTGTCTTAAAAATAAAGGGGTTCTTTGTGCAATGCCACAGAGGAACTACTTTTGGTTTCCTACTAAAAAAAATTATAGATGGTTCTTTGGAGAACCATTTATATAAATGAGCTGTGCGACTGTAAAAACCCTTTCTAAAAAGCTTACATAATGTTAAGTTTTCTGGAACAGCCCTTAAATTGGTATAGAACACTTATATAACGTGAAGATAAATGGCAAAAAAGTATCTTCATGCTCACTTTAGGGATCCAAAAATGGCTCTTCTGTGGCATCACTCAAAGAATCCTTTGTGACATTTCCTTTAGGGGTTCTCTTACCAGAACCCTCAACAATAATTTAAAAAGAAAAAACTCTGGCACACAAATATATCCTTTTCTACACATGCCTTTCTAGTGCTCAAAATCGTTGCCCACTAGTTATTTATAACATTATTATTTTCCAGTAGAATGTACTGAAACATGTTTATGAGTTAGAGTTCCCCCTGTGGGTGAAATATAAGAGCATGGCCTCCAGTAAGAGTATGTGTTCCAAGGTGTGTTCTACTCACCCTGCTGCCTTTTATTGGGAGACAGGGACATCCTCCCCCACTACAGTCACGCCCTGCA
>JAILXH010097809.1:69047-83973 GCA_023558415.1 Piaractus mesopotamicus | reverse complement strand
ATATATATATATACACATATATACAGTACTGTGCAAAAGTCTTAGGCACCTAAGCACAGTTATCTTCGCAAAAGTGTGTTTTTGGCATTAAAAACACCATATATTATTAGAAGAGAAGCAAATAAACGTAAATACAGTAAAAAGTAGCAAGACTTTCTTACTTTGAAAAAAGTTGATGTCTTATGAGCCAGTTTAAAGAATAAAATTTGGTTGCAGATTTTTCCTGAACACTCCTAGTTATTGCATGGATTTGTTCAAATCCACTAGAAGCACACTTCATTTCACCTTATGAGTACTGATTAGCCAAATCATGTTATTTGTATTTACTCCAATATTAGTGTTTTCTGAGCGAATAATACCTGTAGTAATATCTGCTTCCCTGATAAACAGCTTTTTCAATGTAATTTTCTCAGGTGCCTAAAGGTTTTGCACAGTACTGTATATATGTTTGTGTTAATTTTTGTTCTTGTAAATAAGCGCTTGCAGTGGAACATTTTTGTGCCCATAGGATTTATTATCAAATCCTGTTATGTTATTTACATTTTAGACTATGAAAATAAAACAAAAATTCTGGATTGTTATTGCTTCCTGAATGACCGGCTCCATCTTTAATACCTGCAGGAGAAGTTTACATGCCTGCGTTTTTCATCTGTTTCATCAGCCTATTGAAGTTTATTGAATACTTATTAACACAAACACACATATAAACACATCATCAGCCACTTCTGTAAACACATCGTCAGCCCTATCTTGTAGCTTGACCTTTTAGACACTGTAACTCATCTGTTGCTGCTTATCTGTTGATGTTTGTGTTACCAGCTCTGTAGCACTTAGTCAGTTTCTCACCATCAAACCACTCTAAACCAATAAGGCCCATATAAAGTTAAAAAAGAAAGGGCTGAAAAGCTTGATAGTCCTGGTACTTTTTTATATTTTTGTGCTCCATAGTGTTATCTACTTTTAACAGGATTCAAACTCATGCCGAGTAGGTCTCCCTTTAAAGCATTACTAACAAGACTTAATCCTGAATAGCATCAGACATTATTACAAGTTCCCGTGGCCATCTCACCACTTCTGAAAATTGAAATTGAAACTGAAGAGTCCACCTTCTGAAAATTGAAATTGTAACTGAAAAGTCCACATAAACTATTTGACTGTAATCAAAGAGGAGTGAAAATAAAGGTAGGACTGAAAAGCCTAAAACTCCTAGTATTTCTAGTTAGTCTCCCATACAAGCAATAACCAGAACAATGATTGCTAAGCATCTGAGGTCAGACAAAATTACATGATCTTTTGGCCATCCAGTCATTTTTGAAAATGAATGCATAATTCAATTTAAAAATGCATAATTAAAATAAACAAAGTATTTCTCCACCCTATATGGATCATTCTACCAAACTGATTCAAAGTCAAAGATGAAAACAAGTTTCTGACTTTTAACTTTAAATTTAAACTAATTTTAAGCATATTGAGCATTTTGAGAACTCAAAAAATGCAGTTTTAAACTGCTGTACACACATATAATCCATTTTTCATTAAAACACAAAAAAAGTTTATTTAATTGCAGAAAATATGTGTTTCAGTAGTGACAATTTTTAATGTTACATTCCAGTTTAAAGACTTTGAGACACTTTTACTTCAAAACAATGGGATCTGCTCACCATGTGGTCACGAGAGACAGGGATGCAGTCTCACCTCCTACTCTAAAACTCTTTGTGTTTCGGTAGGGACATGAAAATGTGGGACTGCATTTTTGGTATAAATTTTCTTTACTTAAAAATATAAAATCTAAATATTTAAATTTCACTGAAATTTATGGGTTATGGGGTTATGGTCAATTAATGCCTTGGTTTAAATAAATCATAACATAATCCTTGTGAACAAATAAGGTCTGAATACTTTTTCTCTTTTTTGTGGCATCTAATTTGGTAGAATGGTCCATATAACCCAAAGTAAAAGACCTCCTTTTTTAAAAAAAAATGTTTGTTCTTTGTTCCATAATGGTATCTTCTTTAGATTGTATTAAAAATGACTTTTAAAGTTAGAGCTAAGAAGCTTGAAACTCCTGATATGGCCAGTTGGTCTCCAAATTATATGAACTAATTCAATTACTAACCAGACCTAACCTGCTTAGCATATGAGCCTAGACAAAATTAGGGGTTCTTGTGGCTAACTGACCACTGGTGAAGTAAGCCTAGCAATAAGACTTACTTAGTTTAAAGAATTCCCTTATGGAAGCATATCAGTAGCATAATTAAAACGAAAATGTAATATGCAAAATGCCAATGTATTCCTGTGTTTGAATGCAAATTTCCCACAATTTGTCCCACAACTGTAGGTTCAAAATAAAAAAAAAAAATCAGTTTTACCTGCTTAATTTGCCATTTGGTATATAACCAGCTAACTAGTAAATATAAAAAATCATGTAAAATTCACACAGAATAAAATTTCTGCTTTCATTTTCAAAAATTTATATTACCAAAAAAATCACTGGTATACACCGATCAGGCATAACATTATGACCACCTCCTTGTTTCTATACTCATTGTCCATTTTATCAGCTCCACTTACTCTATAGGTGCACTATGTAGTTCTACAATTACTGACTGTAGTCCTTCAGTTTCTCTGCATACTTTGTTAGCCCCCTTTTACCCTGTTCTTCAGTGGTCAGGAACCCATGGACCCTCACAGAACAGGTACTATTTGGGTGGTGGATCATTCTCAGCACTGCAATAACACTGACACGGCGGTGATGTGTTAGTGTGTGTTGCATCTGAGTGGATCAGACCACCGCAACACACACATAATGTTATGCCTGATCAGTGTATGTGTGACACAGTGAGCTGGCTCATGTTAGCAAGCTGGTGAATTCAGCAGATACTGTTTGTGCCAATAGAATAGGTAACTAGCACATCAGTAAAGGCATCATTAATACTGAGGGGTACATACGCATATGCTGCCATCTAGACGACGTCTATGTCAGGAACCTTCCTACTTGTTTCAGCAAGAAACCAATGCCAAGCCACATTCTGCACCATAGTAAGAGCACAGGTGCTAGACTGGCCTGTCTGCAGTCCAGACCTGTCTCGCATTTAAAACGTGTGGCGTATTATGAAGAGTGATATGCAACAATTTAGACCCTGGCCCATGGCTTCAGTAAATTGTTTAGGAAGCTGACATTTGGATCCATATGGCTTCTAGAGCCGGTCATATATGAAGAAAAGATATAATTCATCTATTTGGTATAATACAGCAGGGGGCAGTAGAACGCATTGCTCTCAGCGCTCTCAGTTCACAGCGGAAGAAGAATGTGGGTTGACACCATTCGGTGTTTACATTTTGTAGCAGAAAGTCTTAAACTCTGTTTTCAAAATGGCATTCGTTGTAAGTGGCTTTTGCGGTGACTGAGCACACAGGGACGACGACGTTTGACATGAACGTCTTATTTGTTTCTTAGTTTTTGAACACTTGACACAAGAAGAGTGAGGTTGCTGTGGGTAATGTTTGCCCGTTGTCACGTGCTGTGTGAGACTTTAGACCCGGAGCAAGTAACTAAGTTAAATTCAAAACCCCTCAGTGTTATTCTAGTTCTCGAATGACTGTTCGTTTCACAGTAGGAGAAGTGCCTTTAATTCCTCCCTATGATGCCATTGAGGAATACCGGTCTGAAAAGGTAGCTGCCAGTTTTAAACGTCAACCTGCAATACTGGAGAACGTACTGCGCAGCTGGAGGATCGCGATTAAACTGAACAAATAATCTGTCAGCATTATTTCTACTTACTTACGTGGTCCTCGTAATATTCATTAATAATCCATTCCAGTCATTTTGAGCCAACAGGGGACGTAGCTGCACGTAGCTAATTGGCATATAATGGGCCCTTTCTTTTAACACTGGCTTTAAAATCTTTACCATTTCAGACCAAAACTGGACTGGAAGTTTCTGCAGAGGTTCTACGGCATTCTGAAAATTCTTTTTCCAAGCTGGTCCAACCAGAACGTGCTAATGTTTGGGACACTGCTTGGAGTCACTATTTTAGGTAAAAAAAAAAAATCAAGTATTATTATTGTTGTTGTTGTTGTTGTAATGGATTATTAGAATGTCTTAATTATGATGTTAAATATTTAGAGAGTTTATTCTTGGGAGTAACAGCAGTGTGCTAAATGTAAACTGGATCAGGAACTGGTTTAGCAGTCTACTGTACATCACTTACTGTAAAAGTTCTTTTTCGTGGTCAGCGTTTCGTAAATCAGCATTTAACAGTATGCTTCATTTAACTGTATGTTTTATTTACCTAATCTAGTCCATGCCCTCACGAAATAAAATAAGTGATTTTCTTTCGTGTAATATATTTTCTTTTGTATGAGGGCTATGTGAGTACAGTGTTAGGATGTAAAACATCTGATTTCAGTCAGGTTGCTTGTGGGGAGTAAGTAATGTGGGTTGCTTTTTGTTTATTTAGTTGTCTAAGGTTTAGTAGACCTATTACATTAAAGGGCCCATATCCTACATTTTTCTTGTATTTCATTTTTTACCTGAGGTCCTTATGTGATATTTGTGAACCAAAAACAGTCATAATTCAAACTCATTTTAGTCTTTAGCATAAAAGAGGCTGTTTCTGTTACTGTGTCTTAAAGACTGATATATGTTAATTATGATTTATGTTAATTACATGTGTTCTGATTGACTGCACTGTATTGGACCTTATTCATAAACCAGCCTGGGCTTGAGCACTCATTATCATCATTAACTTCATTGTCAATGGGCTGAGCTAAACTCTTGTAGGTTTAATAAGAGGATATGTGTAAATAGGTTTGTGACATCAAAAAACAGTGAATTCAGAACAGGCTGTTTTTACAACTTAATTTCCATATATGGAGTATGGCCTGGGGAGAGATTGGTACGTTTTGAAACTTTAACAGTGTTTTTGTACTACGTCAAAATATGTTTTAGAATAACAAGGAAAATTCAATTTACCATCCTTGTGTTAGTAGCGCTAACCGCTGTGTTGCTTGCTGATTTTTGAGGCTTGTGTTTTATTATTTGATGGATATGCCTCTCTCTGTCTAAATGGCAATAATGACCAATAGTTAAATTCAGGCTTTCATGCATTAGATGATTTGAAAAGTTTCCTTTCCCAAATAAAATGGCCAAAAAGTATTAATACAGTATTTTAAACTACTGCTTATCCATATGTGCTGACAACATTTTCCTAATGTAATTTTCTTGGTCTGTTATTATCACTTTATCAGTTCAATTATATACAGTAAAACTTTGCCAGTTTTTTACTTTACAGCGTATCTTTACTGAAAATCTTTTTTCCCCTGTTAGTTCAACTGGTGATTTATCAGGTGGGTCTTATTCCAAGCCAGTTCTACAGTGTCTTGTCTCAGAAGAACTATGGCAAGTTTCAAGAGTTGGTGTCATTTGCCATTCTCCTTATCCTTATCAACTCTGTTGTAAGTTACCTATGTCTCAATATTTTTTTGAATCTACACAAAACAGCCTCATTTGATGTAGAAAGTGTGATTTAAAATTCTCATGTGGGAATTTGTTAATTTGCATAATTTGTGAAAATTGCTTATCGTGCAGGTACTTGTTGTCTGAGGTCAAAATGATCAGCATAATCCAGCATTATGGCGTTTAGTCCATAGGTTGATTTTTTTTTTTATTTATTTTTTTTTTAGGGTTCACATTTCCTAGGATAAAATATATTGATACAGATTGTACAGTAGAATTCTGCTATTAGGGAAGTGGGTCACATGCCATGCCCAAACAGCAGTGTTCAATTGTTTTCCATATCCAACAAGTAGCTTTAGCTTGAAGTCTATAAAGTCATGTTTGAAGCCCAAATATAGCACAAATCAGATTTTTAGGAAGCATTTTTTGTGTTTCCAAAACTAGGATTATTTTGTATTCAGGTCTTCATCTGTTTTTTCAGTTGAAAAGTGTTGAACAGTACATCTGTAGTCTGCTGTATGTGAGCTGGAGGAAGACTCTAACAGAGGACCTTCATAGAGATTACTTCTGGGGACGAGTGTACTACACCCTCAATGTACTCCGGAAGGACATCGATAACCCGTAAAGTGTTTCTTTTCCAAGATTTAATTAATGAAATTCTTGCAAATAATGATGCTGGACTGTATTCTGTACAGATGCATGTTTGAACCTGCTATATCAGTGTAAGTGGATTAGAAATTGTATGTGTGTGTGTGTGTGTTTGTTCGTTGTATGGGTGCATACTTCTTTACACAGAGACCAGCGGATCAGTCAGGATGCAGAGAGACTCTGTAAGCAGCTGAGCACTATGGCCAGTAGGCTTGTCATATCCCCCTTCACTATCTCATACTACACCTTACAGTGCTTCAACAAGTGAGTGTGAATTTGTGTATAACTGCTGTCATAGTACATTTGCCACTACAGCAGATATTGCAAACCTTTAATTTTGGGTTTATATACAGATTTCTTCGATACTAAAACTTTGTGTAGCAACTAATGTCTAATACCCTGTTCATAAATATGTGGACATTTCAAAAAATGTTCTTTTTTTTTTCTTTTTTTTAACGTTTGCATGGTCTCCCACCCATACAAAAACACAGTTTCAGGTCACTGAAAGTGGAACTTTATGAAAGTGCTCTCCAGATTTTTGGAAAGCTATCCAGCGTTTTTATGTGGATCGGCAAAATGTAAATGTAAAATGTAAAAATTTTATCTTTCTTTGAGATTTTTCTTAAAATATGGCAGACAACTGAGTTGTTTCTGTGTGCTTGACAATTTGGGGTTGATAAAGTTTATTGCTTATTACTGAATTTAGCTTTTTATCACACTGTAATGCAGTGGTGTCTGAATGTCCTAACAAAGCCACTGGCTGTGTCCGAATGTTTAAATGAAACTTGCCTAAACTGGAGACCACGGCCTCACTAAGTATATTGGCGACTATGTGTAAAAAAAAAACTGCCTACGTGTGGATGAGGCCTAAAAGTACAATGCTCAAACACTTTATTAACTTTATTACCTTACAGCAAGATATGACGCAACTTACACAAAAACGCATAATTCTTTTATAGACTATAATGATGGAATTGTAATTCTAATATGTAAAAGCATGTCAATTTTTATGTTAACATAATGCTATAGAAGTCTACTTTAAATCATGTAACTTGATTTGCTTTGCTTTACATTATATTGTGCTACGAGAAATTCTGTGATCATTTTTTGTCTACATTTGTAATGGAATCTAGTCGGTGCCACTTCTAGGTTTAAATGTCATCGAGATTTATTTTTATAGCACTATTCACAGCGTTGCGTTGTCACAAAGCAGCTTTACAGAAAATCTGGGCCCAAGTCCCAAATGAGCAAGCCAAGGACAGCTCCTTTGGCATCCCTTTATGCATATGTTTTATGCTCTAATTTCTGCACAAATCCTTAATCTTTTTGTGCATGGTCCTCCATGGAGGTTTGCATTCTAAAAACAAATATTTATCTTATATTAGTAATAAAAGCTATCAGTTTGCTTCAGGTTGTCTTGTAGTTGGAAGCGCTTGACACACTGCAAGGAATGTACATGTTTATGTTTTCTTTTCTCTCCTTTATTCAGTACTGGTTGGATCGGACTACTTAGTATTTTTGGCTACTTTGTGATAGGGACAGTTGCCAACAAGATCCTGATGGGACCCATTGTGTCCACCCTGATTGAACAAGAAAAGCTGGAAGGAGACTTCAGGTAGATCAAAAATCTTTATCCACTTTGTGCTGAGAGAGTCTCACAAGAAAAAAATGTACATTGTGCTACTTATTTAGAGCAGGGGTTCCTAATTTCAGTCCTGGCAATTTGTTTTCCCTGCTTTGCACACCTGACCCAGCACATGAGGAGCTTGTTAATTAGTTAATAAGTTAAATCAAGTGTACTAGATGAGACAAAGCACAAAATTTTGTGTATAGTGTGGGGTCACCAGGACTGGGATTTGGAACCCCTGATCTGGAGCAGTGTTTTCCAGCGCTGGTCCTGAAGGCACTATGCCCTGCACATTTGAGAGGTTTTGTTGAAAGTACTCCAGGCAATGTAGTAATCTAGTAGCATTTGTAGAGTATGCTATTTTAAGCAGATAATTTCCTGCAATCCTTAGTCACTTTCACATCCGTGTTGCACAGTTCACTTATTATTTACTGATTATTCACTGACAACTACAACAAATCACAGGAAGTTAAAAGTACAAATATGACTGTTGCCACATCCATTGAGAAAGATAAAAGTAAACACTGATGTATTAAATACTTTATACTAACGCAGTTCCAGCCTAGATGGAACCTTTTTTTTGAAACTGATGCAACCATGTTTCTGGTAAAACGCTGACATGATGAGTACACTATCATTGTTATTCTATTGTCATGAATTTGCTTAGGAGGAGAAAAAAAACTTTGTTTTCAAAATCTACTTTAGTCTCATCCGTGACTTTTATGGTTTTATGTCCCATCAGATTCAAGCACATGCAGATCAGAGTCAATGCAGAATCAGCAGCATTCTATAGGTCAGTCTGTCCTGTGCCATCAGGTCTGTGGTTATTTCTTACTTGTGTTGTTATGCAGATTGTTGTGGTTATTAAACACATGGTTTGTATCTTTTAAAAGAAGCTACTGTCCAAACACAATCTTTCTTGAATGTCTTCTGCTTTCTTGACATTTAGTCACAGTAGTGACCTTAAGCATTTAATGCCAGTTAAGTACAAGTCTCTTCTATTGCCCAAATTTAGGGCAGGCAAGGTGGAGCGTATGCGGACAGACTGGAGACTTCAGAGTCTCCTACACACACAGAGGAGTCTGATGAACAAGGAGCTCTGGCTTTATAGTAAGTCTCAATCTTTGTCTATGTTTCTTCCCCCTGCCAGTCCCAGGGAAACTTTTAAACAATAAAAATGTTTCTATGATACCAAAGTTGCATGTTATGTTAAACATCCAGCAAAGTTTAATTAAAAAAAAAAACAAGATAGAAATATTCTATGATTTTAAAATTCCATATTCTGATAAGCTCACTTAATTGACCAGTGACTCTATCCGGAGTCACTTTGTCTTTGATTCTTAGCCTGTTACACCTCTTAAGCAGAACTCTGCACAATGGAATAACCGTTGAGAGTTAGGATTGTTTAACTCTACGTATATGATCCTACCAAATCTGGTTTCAGGAATCAGGCTTTCGCAGATTCTGACAGAATTGTAGGCTATGCTTGGTAGGTTAGCTTTCACTCACTAGCTTGCTTAGACCTGAAGCAAGTGAGACTACAGACATTCAGGAATGCAGATTGCAAAAAAGCTAAAAATGTGGAAGGGACAAGTGACCATAGCCTTGTGATTGGAGAGTAAAGCTTACACTATATTTACTCAATATAATAACCACCCAATTTACATAGAAACATCTGGGGAATATGAGGAGAAATTCTGTTGCTATATATGTAGACACTGAAAAGTTCTTAATATGGCTGACTTAAGACATGTTTAGTGTTCATAGGCCTTGTGTGGCTGATTTGAGACATTTCCAAAGGAAACTACAAACTTTCACTACCATGAATGTAATACTTTTTGAAGTGCCCTGCTTTCCTGTTGCCAAATACTGCAGTCATTGTGTGGTGAATGTGTATATGGAGTACTGTGCAAAAGTTTTATGCCTCTAATTGTTTTAACTATTCCTCCTAGCGATAGTGTTTTTGGCAGGAAGAACACTGTATAACTTTACAATGTATACAATAAACATTCATGCAGTAGAAAGAAATCAGAAATTCTTGTTTTTGAAAAAGTTGTTGATATCTCGTGAGCTGGTTAGAAGGAAAGAGGTTTGATTCTTGATTGATGCCATCAGTCATTCCATAGATTTGTTAAATTCCATCACTGGTTAGGCAAACCAGGTATTAGATTATAGTACAATTACTGGGCTGCTTTAAGGAGAGGTTTAGAAATGGTTAAGCAAACACATTGACAGACATAAAATCAATACTTTTGTAGTTGTTTTAATATTATATTTCTGAGCAAAAAACTGCTCAGATAAATAGCTTTTTAAATAATTTCCTCAGGTGCCAAAAACATTTGTATGGTACTGTATATTACTTTATTTACATTTTAAGCTTATTTTGTTGCACTCTTTGCACTCTTTGTTGTCTCTTTAATACACAGTTGGAGTGAACACGTTCGACTATCTGGGAAGCATCCTTAGCTACGTCGTCATTGCAATCCCTATCTTTGCAGGTGTCTATGATGGTATGACCCCTGGTGAGCTCAGCTCTCTTGTCAGCAAGGTCAGATTTTTTAATATTGCCAGAAGCATTGCTTAAAACCCCAATAAGGATTTTTGAGAATACAGTTGTGAGAAAAAAGTTTGTGAACCCAAAATGTGATTTGGTTTTCTTCTAAGTCATTATAGTTCATTGGTTCCTCAGTGATTGCAGGCCTTCCTGATGTAGTAAAGCAACTCCATACAATTATGCTCCCTCCACACTTTACACTTACAGCTAATCTCATGGGGCTCTTTGTCATTTGTTTAAATATTGTACAGGGTGCCCTTTTAGTGATCTTTGCATGATGCACACTCTTTGGGACTGCAGTTTTTTGTAAACCATCTGTTTGACTGTGGATGAATGGATGCCTTAATCTTTAGAAATGCTTTTGTCTTTCCAGCATTTTGGGCTTTAGTTTTAACCAGATTCAATTTTATTTACAGGTCATATACGGGTTATACTAAATAAGACTCTTTTATATCTTCAGGTGTCTTTGAACTACCTTTCTGCCCTATATAACTACCTCATACTTAGAGAATTTCCAATTTACTTTTCTTTTTACATTAATGCATTTCAGTGTAATTTAGCTTGACTGTCTAGTAACTAACCTTTTAACCAAAATGATTAAATAGCCTTTTGGAGATACACTTTGGTACCTCACACTTATTCAATTAACAGCTAGAACTTTTTGGGCATATTAGTGCAGTTTGGTTAAACGGTCTTGGAACATACCATCATGTTACCTAAAATAATGACCTACTACTTTATACCGCATACGTACCTGTTTAATGCCTTTAATACTCTTTAGGATAGTGTCAAAGAAAGTGTTACTGCTGGTTTAAACATTTGTTCAAGATATGACGGTAAAATGTTTTGGGTTGTTAAATGTTGTGTGATTTTATCATGACTTGGATGAAAGTCAAATTGGGTATTTTATGAACATTTATGAAGAAATCTTGTTAATGCCAGTATTTTTTCTCTAATTATTTGGCCTGGGCAGGTTGCCATATGGGTGATGTTTTTTTCTTTTTCATGGCGTTTTGGGAGCTAGACTGTGGACCCTCTGTCAGAAGTGAAGCCATCTGTTGTGAATTAGTTCTGAGGATTCACTGTTAATTTTTTTTTCTTTTTCCAGTCGCCCATTTCATGTTCATGTTTACACGGTACTCAAAAGTAGTATTGGGACCCTTTTAAAGTACAGTCTTGTTTATTTATTACTTTCCAAGCTAAAGTTATCATTTATTCTTTTGAATACATCACAAAAGTTATATCAACCAGCAGTAACAACGATGTCTACTAACTGAAACTCAAAATAATCACCATAATTAATTGAAAACTTGAGTAAAGCAAGAAAAAAAATACTCAAAACCTTATTGAGGTTAGTATTTAATATTTTATTTAGGTTAGTATTCTGTTGCATTATTTACATTAGTATTTTGTTGCACATTCCTTCTTTTGGTTGACAGCTTTGAGGGATGAAGTGCATAAGTTTGCACAACTGATGCCCAGCGTGGCTTGTTGGATTTTCTCTTCATTACAATTTTTGATGCTTGATTTTAAAATGTAAAATCTATCTGTAATCTTTTTCATAGAAATTTAGTAACCAACAGACAATTTTAAAAAAATATTTTATTGAACTTTTCAGGTTAATACAAAAGACGATTAAAAAAGGGTGATAATGAATAAACAGATTGAAAACTTATGTGATTGAGCACAGACTATTAAAAAAACATAACACAAAGAAAACGAAAAGAGGAGAAAAAGAACTAAGAAAAAAGAATGGGTAAATAAATACATAAATAAAATAATGTTTTACATCAATAGATAGGTCAGTCTAAAGCACTACCTTCACATATTTCAGTATAATTGTGTCTGCTTATGAAAGAGTGATCAATAACTAGCCAATCAAGGAAGTTCTAGGGAGGACAAATTTTCTACATATTTAAAAAAAAAAAAAAGGATTCCAGATTTTTTTAAATCTCTGTAAGGAACCATTTTTATGCATCTGATTTTCTCCAGTTTCACAACACAGAGGACTTCTGTGTTGCTTCTTGTAGTTTAAACAAGGTCCTTTATTTTTTTATTTTTTTCTATTTATTTCTGCTTACTGTATCCCACATTTTTTTTCCAGAATGCCTTTGTGTGCATATACCTGATTAACTGTTTCACGCAGCTCATAGACCTCTCCACTACTGTCTCAGATGTTGCAGGATACACCCACAGGTATTTTAGATGATGATGATATTGTCATGAGGGCTTTTCTAATGATTTAAAAAATTCCTGAACATTTTCATCACCTTAAATGCTCCATAGAAATATCCTTAGTATATTATTCTGTATACTGAGATTCTGTATGCATATTACTCTACTATATTTATATTTTAATACATGTATGACTACTGTCACACCAGATGTGAAAGACAAAAGTGTACATGAGGGTATATGGGGTGTGCAGCCCCATAATATTATGTACTGAAGAGCTGATGCTCATGTTGTAGCTAGTTTAGCTGTATTAATCATAGCAGCAGTCTTCTCATTGTCTTCTCATAGTAAATAACATCAAGATTTAAGTGTTTGTTGTCATATTTCTTAAAAGAAAAGAAGAAATACAATCATGCTGATTATTAGTCTCTAATATGACTTCAGCTTTAGCACAATTGCTGTCTGGAAATATTGACTTCAGTCTTATTTGATGTATTTTTTTTTTGTTTTTTGCAGAATTGGAGAGTTAAGGGAAGTGATAAGCGATATTGGCAGGAAACAGTGTGATTGCGATCCTGCGCTGGGGGAGGCATATAACTTTGACAGGTATAAAATACCCAAATATTTTATCAGGTGTGTATGTGTTTGTTAGGTGCTAGTTTTCACTTTTTGGGATTCCTTTTGGTCTAAAATAAAATACTAACACTCCAAAGTGAGGAGATGTGACCAAATGAAATGTAGTATAGATACTATCATCAGTGTAACATAATGAATTTAAACAAAAAAAGAAATTAATAACTAAAGCTTTATGACTAAAATGTGAGAGACCTGCATTTTTGCTTGTAAAAACATTAATGCAACAAAAAGTAGCAATAATTTCTTCATTTCAAAAAGATTTGTTTTCAAAAAGATAACTTCAGATTGTACAGGACTTCTTCGAGGAGAGATTTGGAAATGGTTGAACATAAACATTGGCACACGGTAACATATCAAGACTGTCATAATTACCTTCTGAACTGGTCTCTTTTACAGAGCCTGATGGACACACCCATTTATATGCACCCATATTTATAGGTGTGTCCATCAGGCTCTGTAAAAGAGACCAGTTCAGAAGGTATTTATGACAGTCTTGATATGTTACTGTAGTCACATGAGTGCAGGTGTGCTAGCTGCAATTAGTCAATTACATTTGTTTTGAAAGTCCACATAATTATTTCTTACTTTTTTCAAATAGTGACGGGGAATTCCTGAACTTCTCCAGTGACACTGCTTTTGTGCTACAGCAGCTGTCCTATAAATGTCCTCTCTCTGAGGAACTGCTGGTCAAAGAGCTGAGCCTCAAGATTTGCCAGGGTACACACCTCCTGCTGGTGGGCAACACTGGTACAGGGAAAACCTCACTACTCAGGGTTCTCAACCGATTGTGGGAACCTTCTAATGGTGAGATAAATATTTATACACGTCTACACTAAGTCTCAGGTTTGTTACCATACCTTATAGGGGTGGGAATCTCACGATTTGATTCGTTTACGATTCAGAGGGCTGCAATGTGATTATAAAACGATTATCGATGCATCTCGATGCATCTTTTTTTTTCTATACATGATACTATACTTATACTATACATATACTATTTTCCCTTCCTGGATCAGGGCCTTGTCGAGGCGGAAGGGCTTGTGTGGTCTAGGGATCTTCAGAGCTAATTCATCGGGAGCAGTATGCTCCTGGTAGGGTCTCCCAGGGCGAACAGGTCTGGAGTGAAGACCCAAACTAACTCGATCCAAAAAATCCTCTATGGACACGGACAATCGTGTACCCTGCCCGGGACAGGGTCACCGGGACCTACCCCTGGAGCCAGGCCTGGCGGTAGTGTCCCCCGGCGGGCGCCTGGTGGCCGGGCAGCCCACCTAACCCGGCCGGGCTCAGCCCGAAGAGGCAACGTGGAGAGACCATGTGGGCCCACCACCCGCAAGGTCCAGCATGGGGAAGCAGTGCAGTGCCGTATAGACAGTGGGAGATTGCGGGGGGCCCCTGGTGGCCTAGGCCCCTGCAGCAGAAACTGGCTCTTGGTACGTGGAATGTAACCTCACCTGGGGGGAAGGAGCCGGAGCTTGTGCGGGAGGTTGAGAGGTACCAACTAGATATAGTTGGGCTCACCTCCACCCACAGCGTCGGCTCTGGAACCAAACTCCCTGATAGGGGTTGGTCCCTCTCCTACTCCGGGGTTGCACAGGGTGAGAGGCGCCAGGTGGGTGTGGGGATACTCACGAGTCCCCGGCTGGCAGCCGTGCAGTTGGAGTTTGTCCTGGTGGACGAGAGGGTCACCTTAATGCGAATTAAAATCGCAGACTGACTGTTGTGTGTGCTTATGCACCAAAGAGCAAGTCGGAGTATTCGGCCTTCTTGGAGCAAGTGGGCGGGGTTCTGGAAAGGGTCCCGCCTACAGACTCCATAGTCTTACTGG
>JAILXH010097809.1:43684-59262 GCA_023558415.1 Piaractus mesopotamicus | reverse complement strand
AAAAAAAAAAAAAACCACAGGATAAAAAGTCAATTAATATAAATACTTTATAAGATAATGGCATAATAGCATGGCATCCAATAAGCTTCTTATGCAGTAATTAGGTACTAGTTATAGTTTACAGGTTCTCTTTAACTGGTCTAAATTTATCTTTTTAAGATGCACACAGTTGTCAGTGTTTTAGAAGTACTCCTATGCTCAGAAAAGTGTGTCTTAACATAATTAAGCTCAATAGCAATAACCAGCATATTCATTGTAGTGCCGACCCCTAGTGTTACCTTTTCAGTATAAGTAAATAAGTAAATACTGTATACTGTATACTGTATGTAAGTACTGTGCAAAAGTCAGAAACCACCCTTCATTATTTTATTTCTGGTCAAAATGGCACAATATATTCATTTTCAGTTTCAGACTGAAAGCATAAAACATATTTGACAAAAAAATATATATAGAGGTATCGCAGGAACTGCATATAATATCTTTTTTCACATTTAGTGTTTCCAACTTTTGCCTTTATTACAGCTTCCATTCTTTTTTGGAGACCTACTATAGCTGCACCCAAACTGCATACTGCTATACTATACATACTAAATTAAAAAATGGACTTCTAATAGTGGCATACCGCTTTAACATACTATTTAGTACAGTAGTATATGGTTTTGGATGCATTTCATTTTTTCAAAGAAATCTGGGATTTTTTTTCCACAACTCTAATTTAAATTGAGGACATCTTTATTAGTTTGTATATGACAAAATCGAGATGTATATAAAAAATATTGTGCCTACAGACTGAATAAAGTTTACAGAATTACTTCGGTTAGGACATTCACAACATTCAGTAGGCAAAAATAAATAAATAAATTTAAACAAAAGGTTGTTGCTTTTTCATCATGTGAGCTGTCAATTTCATAGCTATATATGATATATATTCATATATATATATATATATATATATACTAAAACCATATTTATGTTTTATTTTTTCAAATATGTTGAAGTCAGCAAATAAACAGTAACTGCATTAAAATGTGAAGTATGTTCTTGATAATGTGTACTTATTTTTACTAAGACAAAACATAATTTGACCAGGGAGACTCAAGCTTTTGCATATAACTATGTACAGGTTGCTGTAGAACACGTTGTTGTTATTACCCTCACATTAGTTTGTAAAGTTCACCTTTGCAAATAGGAACAACATTTGAAGTCAGCCTTCACTTGCTACCTTGTCAACAGTAAAAGCTACACCATCCAGAAAGTTAGATCACAGTGCTTGAGTTTCACACAGTTTTAAATATGCACTAGACCAACCTGCTGCTGTCAATCAAAAGGGTGACTGGTGTTGCAAACTTGGGAAAGGTCCCTTTGGCCTTTGTCCTGCAAACACAGTCTAGAGTATTCAGAATTTAGGATCAATTTATGTGCCTTGGCGTGTTTATTCAGAAAATAGATACATTTCTTTTGGATTTGTGATTTTGGATGATATAACGATAAAATGAACAAAGTAGATATCGCTTACATGTGTTTTATATATGGAAGTGGATTTTAACTGACTGCAGTGATGTGAGCTTTGAAATATACAAGCGTCCAGTAAGCATTTAGTCAAAGGATTATCATCTGCATTATTGTTGTGATAAACAACATAATCATAATCTGAATTCAGTTATGAATACCACATGTGAACATTACAGAGCCTTACCATATAGCTTGCATTTTCCTGGATGTTAACATAATTACCATATAATTACCAATTGAGCTAACTTTTAAAATCACCAGTTTAAAAATATTTTTGTTTCCAACCAAATCAATGCGGAGAACCACTGGATGTTTTTTACATTCTGTCTGTGCAGAAACAATATTTGTTAATTACTTGGTGATGTGTCTGTTTGTATAGTCTATAAGTGCATTCTCTTCTGTTTCATTCATGTTTAAACTAATCATAAATTAGAATGAGTGAACAAAAGGAATGGTTAAATAAGCACAATGCAATTAAAAAAATATTGCATGGCATATGAAAGACAATGAAAAATGATTATTTGCATAATACTGGCATTTATTTAGATGACCACACTAATCAATAATATCAGTTATCGATCCAAGGCTGATGTCCAGAAGGAAGTGTGCTTTGATACTGTCAAAGCAGTGACTTTTTTTATTTAGTAGGCCCGTTAATTCCCACCTAACAAAAAAGGGAGCTTTAGGCCTATTGTTGTTCAGTAAGGCCTGGAGGTCACAGAAACATCTAGAAGCATAGACTAGCCTAGATGTCACCTTGATGTTTCTAAGTGATTGATGCAAAAGCATTCGCTGAATGCAAATAAAAGTGGAATGTTTGTAGTAAAACTATGTGCACAATTTAAATATCTACAGTTTACAATTTTACAGTAGATGAACTATTGAACCTTTTTTTTGATTGATTTCTCAGTTTTATAGCAAGTTACTCATAGTAAGTGTAGCTGTTTAACTGCGTGTATCTTGCATGATTGAATGGAAAAACAGACATGACACCTGATTAGCTCCTCTTTTGTAGCTGTTGTCTGACAGCTGGTGGTCTGTGAAGGGACAGGTTTATTTTAGATAGGAGGCAGGGCCCATTTGGAGCGTCAGCTATTTGTCATGCTGGGGGATCGTGGAGAAAAAAGGAACTAGTGTAAGCCGCCTGCAGCAGGAGACTGAAGGGAATAACACAGTCCTGATCCTGTTCCACACTCTTCTCCAGACTTACATACCAAAGGGGATACAGGATTTTTCTTTTTCAGTTAATTTTCTTTATTTTGGTTTTTGACGGATACGGACATATCGGACACCTCAGGTCTGCCTACATGATATAGGAAAGGAAGAGGAAGGGTAAGAAACTGTTTTTAACCTCATTATTAAGCTTCTTGTAACTTTAAGGGAGTAACATAGCAATTCCTGAATTTTGCATTCGCTTCATTGGTTTGTAATTATTAAAAAAAAAAACAACCTATAGATAACCTTATAAATGTCGGGGCAATTGGAGTGATGCGAGTCATGTATAGGGTTGCTCAAACACTCATTACACTGGATTTTGAGCTGGGGAAATGTGAAAAAGGCCCTTTAACTGGCTCACTGTCCCAGTGAATGTCCTGGCAAGCAGCTGATCACTGCCCCTTCTACAAATGGCAATACACAGAGACCTGGAGACGTGGCCCAACAGCTGAGGCTATTTTTGAGACAACCCTTGCTGGGGAGTGAGGTGGCAAAGATGGCAAATGTCAAACATATCAATTTATAGAATGTTGTTATTATTATTATTTATGTATGTTTTATTTATTATTATATTGAATCACAATTGTGATTGGCCCATAATGGTTGGCCATTTTATCTGGAAGATGTTCTACAGCTACTGTTTGATTAAGCTGTTTCAGTTATTGTTTACAGTAATAAGCTACTTTTCCCTATCATTCCAGGGATGTTTTTTGCAAAGCAGGATTTCTCAGTTTAACCGAATAACTTAAGCCCAAAGTCAAGCCTGTCCAATAGGAAAAAAGTAGAGGGACATTCCTATTGGACAAGCCTTGTCTTTTGGGTATCTGGCTAACTGAGAAATCTTTATTTGTGAAATACTCCCCGGGGTTATTTATTTGTTTTCTTATTTATTTCACAAAAATGTATATGATGAAGTAAGATAATGTTTTTTAAATGTAGATTCTGTTATATTATGAAGATACTGTCAGTACACATAGACATACTATCAGTGCAAGCTATCCATAATTCTTCCTTATTTGATGAAAGTATGTGTTCATGCCAAAAAAAAAATTTGCAATAAAAAATATTGGCTGCACATAATGAAGTGTGTGTGTGTGTGTGTTAGAGAGAGAGATAGAGAGAAGAGAGAGAGAGAGCTGGTTTGAGACAGTGAGACCTACTCTATTTTCATTTTACTGCTGCATCTCTAGAATCTTGAATTTAAAGACACATAACTCCATCGATTAACCCATAATTTCAATACTTTTTTTTAACATGCCCTTGTTGCCCCGTGGGGAACACCCAGATGTTATTTTAAGGGTCTTTTCAGTAATCGTGCAAGTGGAGTTCATTAGGTGACTCTTTGAAGAGGTGAGAAAACAAGTCACAATAAATATAGATTTCAGCAGCAGAACTTGCCCAGAAATCATTTAGTTAGTTGCCCAATTTCTTTTTCAAACCTGAAAAAATGACAGTCAAACATGTTTTAAGCCAGAATTATAATATATTTCATGTATTAAAACTATAAGTTAGCTATGTTTAAATTTGGATTTGTGTAGGAAACTCCATCTGTTATACATGATTGCTGATGAAACCCCTAACTCACTGTGTCATGTGTAAAGGTTTGGACATTTTACCCTGATCTTCCTTGCAAAATGCTTCTAGTCCTGCAATATTCTTAGACCATCTTGCATACCCAGCATGTTTAAGATTTACCCACAGATTTTCAATGATATTCAAGTCAGGGGACTGTGAGGGCCATTCCAAAAGCTTTAGCTTGCATTTATTGATGTAGTGGTTGATTTTGACGGTACGTTTTGGATGACTGTCCTGTTGTAGAAGACAACTCTCTTTCAGCTTCAGTTTCTTGACTGATTGCTCACATTTGATTTCAGACTTTGCTGATTTTTAGAAGAATCAATTATCCATCTACTTCTTCACCCCCTTGCTTAACAGTTAGCAAGGAGTTCAATAAACGCTGCTTCTGATTGTGGCCACAGCACTTATTTCCAAAATGCCTCTGGCTTATATAGATGTTGTTTTGCAGTCTTCGTACGTTGACTTTTGTCATGAGGTTGCAGGGAAAATCTCCTGATGACTCTTCCATACAGATCATGTTTGTGCAAACAATGCTGCACAGTAGAATTGTTCACCACCACCAGCTAAATCTTGCTGCAGGTCCTGTGCTGACATATGGGGGGTTTGATTTGCCTTTCTGGACAGCATACAAGCACTTCTGCCTGATTCTTCCAGATCTTGCCTTGATTTCCACACCTCCCCTAAACTGCCATTTCTTAATGACATTTTGAATGGTGGAATTCGGAAGCTGGAAGTGCTGTGATATCTTTTAAAGCCTTCCCTTGCTTTGTATGCATCAATTAATTTAATGTTTAGATCCTAAGCCAGCTGCTTAGAAGCCCATGGTTGTTAAGTATTAGCAAAAAGTTTGAAGAATCAAAGCTGACAGTTCCAAATGAAATTTTTTGACCTGCCAGTCCAGCCCTAACAAGCCAACTGAAGCCTAACGAGTTATTCATGTTCTGAGTAATTACAACTGGAACCCAAACTTTTGAACACGCCACAATTACTGCTTTTTAAGTTAATAAAATCTGAAGTGACTGTTTACTAACATTTGCAGAAAAATGTTATTTTTAAAAAATTGTTTACTGCCATGTTTGTGTTTACTTCTTTTCACTTTGAAAATCAACAACATATGTAATTGAGTGAGGGGTGTCCAATTTTTTGCATACAACTGTACATATCCAGGGTGTTAAAGACAGTGTAAGGACTGATATCCCTATCTATAAAGGCATTTTTCTCATTGGTTAATTAGACATATACCTGGAATAACAATGCAAAGCTTATTTTACAGACAGAGTGAAAAGTTGGCACTTGCTGACTTTGCTTTTAAGTGAGTTAATATCTGAGTCACCATTTTTAGATGATTTCTTAGTCAGACACACTTGATCAAACAAGGAATAACTTCAATGACCTTGCTTATATTAGGGCACTTACTCACATTTAGCTGGCTCATGTTGCAGAGATTCTAGAGGAGGAGGGTGGTTTGTCACGCCTCTAAAAATAAGAACTGGCTAATATTTTTTTACCCATCATCACCACTATTCTCTTACACCGTCCCTTGTCGCTTGGCATTGCAAATGCAGTTTCATCCCATGTGGGTGTTGACTAGTTTAGGACATAGCAGGAAGAAAGGTGCCATTAAGGTGTGCTGTGCCACCTTTAACATGTTCAAACAATACTGCGTTTGTGCAAACAGAGAAGAAACATTTAAAACTAACTTATTAACTAAACTAGTTTTTTGCTTCTGTAAATGCACACACATCAAGGGGCTTTCTTCTATCCACAGACCATATAATCATGTAATGTCCAGGAGTGATAGTGAACATATTTTGCTTTAAACAAAACTCAGTTTGCGCTGAATATATATACATTCCTGATGCCATTAGCCCAGTGGGTGTCGTCATGTACGAAACAGTTTTGTAACTTTGAAACAGATCTGAGCAATTGGTTTGTTTTTCCTCGAACGGTTAAAATGATTCACTCATTCATTCATGTGAGCATCATCTTGAGCTTCACCTGGGGCATCATTTATAAAAATTTATACATACATTTTGACATCATGGGCAAAAAAATGACATGTAGGTATTGATGTACAATTTGTTTTTTTTTTTTTCTGGATATTCCCCAATTTAGCACTCTCCCATTCCACCCGCTAGTTAGGACACCCCCACTCACACGACACTATCTAGGAGTATCTAGGAGGGTGAAGGCTAACACAGGCTTCCTCCGAGACCTGTGAAGCCAGCCACCGCATCTTTTCGAACTACCGCTCACACAACGTCATTGGACAGCTGGACGCGCTCGGAGGAAAGCGCCAACCTCTTTAAGGATGGAGCCAAAGTCTGCATTTCTCAGCTGTTATGTCAGGAAAGGCTGTCTCATTTCATAGGATGCAGAGAAATGCACCCTTTGTTTAAGAGAATTTGAAGAATGTGTCTGATGTATACTTTAAAACCTTAAGTCACCCACAATCCATCACACCCAGCACAAAACCATTTCAAAAATGGCAGAAATAGCTATAAGTTGTGAGATGCTGCAGCATCAGAGTTTGTAAATTGAATTATTTTAAATGTAAGATTTGTTGCATGTATCATATTGCTTATGTCAGTAAGATATAATGTGTTCTACAGCCTACAAAGGCCATCTTAATTGTGCATGAGGAAGTTTTAAAGAGGAGCCGTTGTATACTAAGCTTGGCAAGTTCTCTCCTACCTTGACTTTGTCTGCTGACATGGCTGTCTCAGAGTCAGAGAACAGAGATTTATTCTGATGGCCCACCTATACAAGGATATTTCAGTATCCGTAAAAAACTCATCTCCTGTTAAAGGGCCTTATTTACCAATAAATAAGTCCTAAGACGTCTTCTTAAACCGTAGGGTTGTTCACACCTTTGTGCTTTCATGTGTGTGTAGATTCTGTTCTTGCCTACGAACAAATCTCAAATAAGAAAAATCAGAATCTTTGTTTAAGAAGAAAGTTTTTCTCAACCCCTTAAAATTCCAGGCTTATTATTAAGTAACTACAGGGACTTCATTGCAAACTGGCTAGGCTGTTCTTAGGTTATTAAAGCAGTAAGCCACGGTAGTATTTAATGTGGATAAATCCTAAGTGACCATTTTTTTTTGCAATATTTTGCACTGTTGGGGAACAGGGAGTCGTTTGACATTCAGCCCCAGCGTGAGAAAAGTGCCATTGTCAGACTGGCTTCAAGTGGCTTATTTATGTTTTAGATAATTATTTAAGTTATTATTAATAATAACCGACATAAACAAGTATTCCACCAAGAAATGCAGTTCCTTTAGAGTACGGTACTGTTGCTAAGAAACCACTGACCGCTCAATGAGGGGGAGAATGTTTGGTCGCCAGTCACTGTATACTGCAGACATTTCATGATTTTTAAAACTTTTTTCATGAACAATAAACATATCTCACACAGCACTGTTTAATGCAAATACTTTCAGTTTATAAGTACTTTTTGGTCACCAAATTACCACCGCGAGTCTTCTTCTGCCAGTCTGACGACGCCACTTTTCTCACGCTGGGACTAAATCTCAAACAGCTCCCTGTCCCCTACATAGTGCACTACATAGGAATTTAAATACTGACTCTTGCACCCCAACAATACAAAATATCGCAAAAAATGGTCATTGTCATTTGGGATTTATCCACATTCATACTCAACAAGCAGTGCATTATTTGACAGCAGAAGCTAGAATTTCTAAACTTAATGTTACACAGCACACTATATGGCTAGGGAGTACGGAGCCGTTTGGGATTCAGCCTGGGTTTGATGCCACTTCTGACTGAAACACGGACGTTTGAAGTGTGTAAGCGATTCAGGTGACATTCTTTAGACGTTTAGCTATACTGCTGTTTTTCAGTGAATCATATAGTGAGTACTTTAATTCAAGCCTGTGATATTAATGTTGGAGTTGTATAGCATGTTTGCTATCTTTTAGCCTGTTAGCTAGCTGACCAGCCTAGTTCTAGTAAAGAAAATAAGTTTTCAGACCTTCAGTTTAAACAAAAACGGGTTCTTACTTCATAAGTACACTCAGTGCTCTGTGCGATCAGCGTTAGAGTCAAAGATTAATCCATTCACAGCAGAATGGTATTTCGTGCCCTGGCGCAGTAATACACCTCTTCCGCCTTCGTCTCGCTCTAATAACGAACAGCTGAGAGCTGTTCAGAGTTATTTATCTTTGCAGCAAAGCTGGTCCTGACCGTTTGTCTGTTTGTTGATGATGCATGTGACGCACGCGATTCTTTCACGTGATATTACTGAGTAGGATATGCGCATGCGGGTCACTTCAGGACGCTGGTTCGTTCACATTAAAGAATTAATAATTAATACAGATTTGAATCACATACCTAAACGAGTGTGAATCATCGAGGCAGAGAGATCGGATTTGAGCTAAAAATCGGATTTGAGCAATAGGGCTTGTAATGTGAACGTGGCATAAGTGGATTTGAAAAGATCAGATTTGCGTGTCCACACAGCCCTGAAAACATCAGATCTGAGTCACATTTGGGCAAAAAATTTTATAATTATTTATAAGTAATTTATGTTGAGGTTAACACACAATCTAGATATACTCACTCCAAAATAGATGTAAGATTTGGTAATGCAAATCAAACATATGCAGTAATAAACATACTTTAAACACATTTTCTACAGTTATTTCTTTTTCATTAATCTTTTATTTATTTTATTTTATAAAGGAAGAAGAGAAAGGATAAAGTTAAAAAAAAAAAAACAGTTAATGATATAATAAAAGCTGTTGGGACTTTTACATCACTGTAGCTCACCAACCAGGTTAAAAGGATAGGTTGATATCCACAGATCGAAAAGTCACATTATAAGATGTTATTATCCACTGTAATTTTTGGAATTGACCTTTTATGGTGTCTTGACAAAGGAAGAACAATCTTAGTGAGGCCACACAGGCCTTATTTAATCTGCCAGGATAGATCATCTGGATTTGCAGCAGCTATCTGGGTTGGGGCTGCACATTAAAACAAAGCACACACACTACTAGAGTTTGAAAATGTGTTAGTTTACCTTTTCTTTAAAAGAGGTTTAGTTTTGTTTGCACACTAGTTTGTGTGGTACAAGCCAATTTGATTTAGAAGTATGTAAACCTTAATACATAATACATTTATGTTTATTAACAGATTATCTACACTGACGTATTGCATTTTCAACTAATAAGCAACAATTTAGTGAATGTACAGCTTTACTAGGTAGATACAAATGTGGCATTAGGATTGTTGTTTTGGATGGGCATGATGAATTTGCAGGTAGGCTGAATTTGCTCCCTAGTTTAGTTACTGCATGTGGAGCATTTTGGAGGCTGGGTCAGTGCAGCTCCTTACTTACAGTATACTTCATGTTTGTTTATATATTTAACCAAACAAAGAGTGTTTGTACTGTGCATGTAAGTGCAGCATAGATTGTGATTTCATACTTTTTTTTTGCATTGTCCCTAGCACTCTTCAAAACAATGTGATGCCCAGGTTATCCCAGGGCATCAACAGAATTAAGGGGGCATACATAAGTATGTAGTAATATATAGTGTTGATTATACATATGATAAACGGTCTGCTTAACCCCATGTCAGTTACTCTTTCACTCCTTCTTCCTGTGCCAGTTCCTCTCTCACCCCTTCATTCTGTCAGATTCTCTCACTCCATTTTCCTGTTCAGTTCCTCTCTCACTCATTCTCCATGTGTCACTTCCTCTCTCTCTCCTTCAGACTGTGTCAGTTATTGTAGCACTTCTTCTCCCTGTTTTGCTACTCCTCTCACTTCTAGTTAGTGTTCAGGTTGCTTTCCCCTTGCTGTCATTATGAAATTTGAATGTAATTGTTACTCTATTCTAGTTATTGTGCATTAATCATTTTAGTTTCTTCTATTACTACTATTTCATACATGTGCATATACCCCATGTTGGTATAGGTTGTGCTAGTAGATGACCTAGTGCTTCGCATGAATGACACAATTTAAAATAGTTTCTTGAATGCTATTTGATTAAACATTCAGATATTGAAATATAAAAGCAGCTAAAATGTGGGCACGACAACATTTTACTGAAGCATGTGCTCTGGTGGCAGCATCAGGTGAGATAAATAAATAAATATCATATACTAGAAACTTGTGAATTTAAAATATTAAAAACTACCTTTACGTTGTTAAAGGTCATGTCAAATGGCAAAAAAAGCATGAAGTGTACACTAATGTCATAGACAAATTTTTAAAAAAAAAAGAATTGTATTGAATGCAAAGAGTCACTTTTTAGCTAGAAAGTTTTTTAGTAAAAAAAAATTCCGTTATCACTGTGATCAATTTTGGCTTTTGTTTTGTTGCTGCAGGAGCCAGAGATGGACCAGAATCTGTTTGGAGGGGCTCCTCGGTTCCTGACCCGGCCCAAAGCGTTCTTCCTCAGTGTAGGTCGAGATGCTACCCTCAGCTGCACTGTTGTGGGAAACCCTGTTCCTGCTGTCACCTGGGAAAAGGGCAAGCTACGTATATCCACTGGAGGACGCTTCAAAACTGTAGAAGATGGGGATGTATATCGACTCACCATCTATGATCTCACACTGGATGACAGTGGGCAGTACATGTGCCGTGCCAAGAACAATGTTGGGGAGGCTTATGCAGCTGTCACTCTGAAGGTGGGCCTTCCAGCAGCAGTAGTGGATCGTGCCCCTGCATTCACTGTGAAGCCCGCTTCCTCTCATGTGGGTTTAGGGGGTGATGTTACCTTCTTTTGTCGTGTAGCAGCCCACCCCGATCCCAGCTTTGAATGGGAGAAGGATGGACGTTATCTGGGTGAGACCAATCGCATAAAGATCACTTCAGACAGTGAGTCCAGCTCTCTGCGGATTCAGAGCGTGAGGAACATAGACGGTGGCACCTACACCTGCCGGGCTCAAAACTCAATTGGTCGTGCTCAGGCTGCTGCTGTCCTGGTGGTGGACATGCAGGACACACGACTACTCAATGTTGACAAGAGTACCTCCCTCCTCTCACACATGCAGAAACGCAAAGAGGAAATGTGCAAGGACATCTCCCTCTTCCGCATGTCCGAGAGCTCCTCTGTGTCCTCCTCAGCTTCATCAAAGATTGTGGAGGATATCAGCAGCTTGCGGATTGCCATTGATCAGGGGCAGCAAGTCTCAGCTTTAGCAAAAAAGTTACCCAAAGGTGTTTTCACTCGAACCTGCATGGTGACAGAGGGCAAACATGCCAAGCTCAGCTGCTTTGTCACAGGCCACCCCAAACCCCAGATCATCTGGAGGAAGGATGGGGTGAACATCACTGAAGGTCGTAGACATGTCATGTATGAGGACCAAGCAGAGAACTTCATTCTCAAAGTCCTTTACTGCAAGCAGAGTGACAACGGCCTGTACACCTGTAACGCCTCCAATATGGCCGGGCAGACTTACAGTGCTGTGCTGGTGATTGTTAAAGGTAAGCTAAGTTAGTTCCTTTGATTTCAACGGCTATGTTTCTATAGCCGTTTATGTGTGTTAGAAATCCTGTTTATCTATAGTTTTACACTGCTGCAGTACTTCTACATGAAGATTTAAAGATTTGCTTTCAGTTAGTTAGAGATATAGGATTGAAAACAGTGACTGACCAGGCAAAACAACATTACTCAATACAATACAGCTAATTGAGATTTTCTGAAGAAGTAATTCGTCAGGCTTTTTTTTTTTTGCTTCTGGCAGTTATGAATTACTTTCTTTTGTCCAAGGAAAATATTATTGAAAAATATTAATTCTGATTACAATTTATTTGAAAAGCATCCTTGATGATCTGCGTGAACTGGACCAGATAATACAGAGCACTACAAAAGTACTGCCAACCTCTGAAAAAAAAATCTTCAGCAAAAAATAGCCATTTCTGATATCATGAGCAAAATGATTGATTCTCCTGTAGATTTGTACAAATCAAATTCAATAATTATATCTTAGTATTTGTCATAAATTTAATTTTGCTTTAGTTCATTTGATAGATCATTCAGGATCTATGCTTAAAAATCTCATAATAGGGCAAAAATAGTCATTTCTGATTGTCATGGAGAAAGGACACTAATCTGTGGTGTGAAATCTGGTACTAGATAGTTGATATTCTAGAGCTATTTTGTTTCACAGAGAATAAGACAACCAAATACTTGGCAGGATACATGGTGTCAAAGATATTTTAGAAGAAAATCTGGATACCTATAGCAAGAATTTAAATCTGATTTGTCTCTCAATTGTCAGTGAATGTTCTAAAAGGATAATCATTACAGACCCCTACAAAACATGCTCCTGTAGGAACTCGCTTGGCAGACCTAAGAGGACTGGGCGTTCTCCATTGGCTGAATGGGTTGCAGGCTGGACCTGGTTGTGTTTAAGAAATTATACTGCTGCTGCATCTAAAACCACATACTACTATACTATGTGTATACTGTACTAATGAACACACTACTGTTGGTGGTGTACTATTTTGAGATCCTATTTAGTATTTGTTTGGTATTTAGTATTATGTATTTTGGATGCAGTCTGCATTTCATACACATGCTTTAGAAACCGTACATGTTTTTGTCATTTGTACAAACTATTCCTTAGATTTTTAAAATCTAATTCAGAATGTATGGAACGGTGTTCTGGTGCTTTCCACTACTGTATTGATTCTTTAAGAATGGTGTAGAAGTGGTCCAGTGTGTTATTATGCCAGGTGGGACAATTAATACACTGCCTATATTTTGGTAGTTTGTGATTAAAATTTGCTCTGTTAAAGTCTCCCAGTAACTTACTATAAAGAGAGCGTCTGTGCATCATTCATGCTGGCTTGAGATATAAACACTAACCAGGATAAATGAAGCCTCTAAATTTGGGCTACAGTATTTATTCAACATTGTGATGTCTGTACACCACCTTTCGTTAATGTCAAAGCAAATTTCACAGACTTTCGCTTTCCCTAAAAGCTTTGTTATGCGACCCACTCTGTGTAGAGGAAAGCCCAGCATATGTAATCAGCTGTCGGGGACGGATTAGCTGGGCTAGGTCTCAGTAAAGCAAAAGGCAGCAGAGCGTGCAAAGTTTGTGTTTGTCTCGATGAGGAGAAGGAGTCATCTTTTTTATTGTGCAAGAAGCAGAGATTCATCAGATAAACTGATGGGAGTGTAGTTTGAAAATCTACTGATGGCCACTGATCTCCAACAAACTTCCTGGATTTGTGAAAACTGGTGAAAAACTATCTGGAGTAAACTGCCTTATGATAGACAGCTTGTCCCTTGTGTAACTAATTGGGACTGAGTAACCCAACACACAGGAAATAAAAAAAAAAAGTCCTAGAGAATGCTGAGCCGAGACTGCCACTCACAGTGCCATCTTGCTAAGTGCATAAATTACCCTTATCAACAGTTATAAATTTAGCTCTCCAACTCTGAACAGTATTTAACCGTTGTATGTGCAAACCAGGCCCATCCTTTTAGCACAGACTATGAATTGTTGCTAATTTATAGAAATTACAAACCTCAGTTCCAAAAAAAGTGAAATGCCAATTAAGCATTTCACAGAAAGCAGTGATTAGTAAACTCTGTTTGACCTGTACTAAATTAAAAATGGAACAAAACATAAAACTTGATGTTTTACCCTTATGAACTTTATTTATTTTTTTGTAAACACACAGTCCTTCTAAATTTGATACCTGCAACACCTTACAAAAATGTTGGTACCATTGTGTTACATCTCCTTTCTCTTTAACAACACCTAAAAATCATTTGGGGACTGAAGACATGAGTTGATCCAGTTTGAAAGTGCAATTTTTTGCTATTCTTTCATTATACAAGTCTTAAGCTGCGCAACCACTTGTTTTCCGTGTGTGACAGGTCTGGACTGTGGACAGACACACTCTGATTATGCAGCCAAGCTGTTGCAATACATGCACAGTGTAGCTTGGTGCAGAGATTTCTCCAGATTCACTGATTCGCAGATATCATGCACTATAGTGTGAGACACCTAAAATCCTTTCAAGCGCTTGTTGAGAAACATTGTTCTTTAACAGCTGGATTCTTCACTGATGCGTTCCTAGGCCGTTCTTGGATACTCCTTTTATACTTTGTACAAGCATGATTGCATCATTTGTTTTTAGATGTTTTTGAACAGCTCACAATGTTCGAAGTCTTAAACTGCCCCATCCCAACTTTTTTAGAACGAGTTGCACGTATCAATTTCAGAATGAGTGTATTTTTACAAAAACAATGAAATTGATAAAACATTAAATATTTAGTTTTTGGTCTTGGGTCTTGGACAGGTCGCAATTACCGCCGTCTTCAATTTGGGGACGCACCTGTCCGTGACCCAAGTGGAAGCCCAGATATCGTACCTCCACCCGTCCAATCGCACACTTCTTTGGGTTGGCCATAAGAATTGCCCTCAAATGTTGCACATGCCGCTGCCAATCATTGCTGTGTATGATAATGTCATCTAAATAGGCAGCGGCATAAGCACAGTGGGGGTGGAGAATTCTATCCATGAGTCGCTGAAACGTGGCTGGTGCTCCGAATAACCCGAAAGGGAGGGTGACGAATTGTTGTAACCCAAACGGCGTGGAGAAAGCCATTGTTTCTCGGGATACTGGAGTCAAGGGGATCTGCCAGTAGCCCTTGGTCAAATCCAGTGTCGAGTAAAAACGAGCAGCACCTAACCAATTGAGCAGTTCATCAATACATGGCATTGGATAGGCATCGAATTTAGACACTGCATTGACTTTTCTGTAGTCCACACAGAAACGAACAGCCCCGTCGGGCTTGGGGACAAGCACCACGGGGCTGCTCCAATCACTGTGGAACTCTTCGATTACCCCCATATCAAGCATAGCCTTAATTTCATCCTGAACCACCTTTTTTTTTTGTGCTCAGGCAAGTGATAAGGCCGGCTGCATACAACCACACCAGGAGGAGTTTCAATGTGGTGCTCTATGAGGTCAGTACAGCCAGGCAGAGGCGAAAAAACATCGGAAAACTCCGTTTGTAACTTTGCCACCTCTGCTTTCTGGGACGGGGAGAGCTTGTCCCCACAGGGGACCGGAGTGTGATCAAGTTTGGTTGGGACCTAAGGCCCCAACTCAGCTCTCTTGGGAGCCACCGTCGCCAGAGAAACAGGGACCGCCTCTCTCCAGGGTTTAAGGAGATTGAGGTGGTATACCTGAAGTGCCCCTCCTCTGTCTGTCCTGACCTCATAGTCAACTTCTCCCACTTGCTGTGTGACCTCAAAGGGTCCTTGCCACTTGGCGAG
>JAILXH010097809.1:20380-43674 GCA_023558415.1 Piaractus mesopotamicus | reverse complement strand
TGGTATACCTGAAGTGCCCCTCCTCTGTCTGTCCTGACCTCATAGTCAACTTCTCCCACTTGCTGTGTGACCTCAATTTGGAGCTTGATGTGCTGAGTTAAAAGAGTACTTTGTCTCCCGGTGAGAACCTACACAGCCGAGTGCCCCTGTTGTATGCACAGCTCTGACGTTCTTGAGCCTGGAGCAAATCCTCTTGAGTTAAGTGCCCCAGTGCTTGGAGTTTTGCTCTCAGGTCAAGAATGTACTGGATTTCATTTTTGCTCTTTGAAGGTCCCTCCTCCCAGTACTCTTTAGTGACATCTAGGACGCCCCTGGGTTTCCTCCCATACAATAATTCAAAAGGAGAAAACCCTGAGGAGGCTTGCGGGACCTCTTGCAATGCAAACAACAGGGGTTTTAGCCACTTATCCCAATTTTTAGCGTCCTCGTGAATGAACTTCCGAATCATATTTTTAAGGGTTAAAGCGTTCGACCAGTCCATCCGTTTGGGGGTGGTAAGCACTGGTACGAAACGATTTAATGCTCAACAATTTGTATAGTTCATGTAAAGTGCATGACATGAACGTAGTGCCCTGATCAGTCAGGATCTCTTTCGGGATCCCGACTCGGGAGATCACTTTGAAGAGTGCCTCTGCAATGGTACGTACTGAAATGTTGCGAAGAGGCACTGCCTCTGGATATCGTGTTGCATAATCTACTAAGACCAATACAAAGCGATACCCATGTGCGCTTCCAATGGACCGACGAGGTCCATGCCAATTCTTTTGAAGGGGACCTCAATTAATGGAAGGGGGCGCAAAGGCGTTTTTGGGATGGATGGAGGGTTTCTGGGAGCGGGAATAGGGAGAGAGAGAGAATAAGAGAGAGGTATTGGCTGGGTGGGGGTTTCTGCCCCCGAATACGCCGCCATGTGCACCTCTGCCAGCTTTGTGGCCTTGTCCAGCGATTCCGGTTGGTGGCACTGGACCCAAGCTGCCGTCTCCTCAGGCAAGCGGGCGATGAACTGCTCCAGCACCACCGGATCGAGCACCTCCTCGGAATCGCGTTCTTCGGACAAGAGCCACCTCCTGCAGGAATCGCGGAGCTGTTGAGCCAGCACAAAGGGCCAGTCAAACTCTCGGAGCATCAGCGTGCGGAACTGCTGTAGGTGTTGCTCCAGAGTTCGACCAACCCTCTGGAGGACGGCCTTTTTCAGCTCGTCGTACTCCAGCTGCGATTGAGCAGGGAGCTGTTGTGCGGCCAGCTGGGCTTCCCCGTGAGCAGGGGCAGCAGTCGGATGGCCCAGTCCTTTTTCGGCCACCCGCAGTCTTCCGCCGCTCTCTCGAAGAGCTCCACAAACGCTTCTAGGTCGTCTTGTGGAGTCATCTTCGAGATGGAGATGGTAGCTGGAGCTGGAATACTGGTGGCTGTCAACAAACTCTGGAGAAGCTTCCTGTCCGCCTCTTGGGCCTGGTTTTCCCGCTGGATGTCCAGGAGAGCTTGATGCTGTGTCTGCTGCAGGAGGGAGAATGCTTTAACTATCTCTCCAAGCGGTGAGGACTCCATGGCGACGTTTGTACAATTCTCCCGGGTTTTGGCACCACTGTAACAACTTCTATGATGGGTGGAAGAAGGACGCCGGGGGCAGGTGTGAAGACGGAGAGCTCTTTATTGTTTATACCCAATACAAAAACCACTCGGCTTTTCAGCCCACAGACAAATTAAGACAAGATGCTTGCTGGGACTTTTCAGTCCTTCTTTCTTTCTTGTTCAGCTCAGCTCAGTTCAGTTCAGCTTAGCTCGGCTCTCGCCTTCACGGGTCTCCTCTCTCTGGGCTCTGCCACCTACTGAGGGAAGAGATGACTATAAGTAGGCTGGCAGAAACAAGGCACAGGTAAATATCATCAGCTACTCAGCCCGCTAGTTCAGCCTAACCAGCTTCTCCATCCTGCATTTGATACTCAGCCATGCCCCCCTCTCCACACACGGATTAATGGTTAACGTCCTCTTTGTAAGTACAGACTCAACTACAAAAGTTTACATTGCTCTAGGTGTTATGTATAACCTCACTGATTTACAATGGTTTGCTGTCACTAGAGCATTACCATATCTGCTATTCATCTTTAGCAGCTTTCCCAGAGATGATTAAGTACATCTTCCAGCATAGTCCACACATGGTATTATGCATTGTTCTTAAAGTTGGTATCACATTGCAAACTCTTTTTTTATTTAGGATGATCAGTAGTGAACTTCTGTCAGATGCTACTGCATGGGTGACTTTCCCAGTAAACATTCAAGAGTTTTTCATGACTCCTGATGGTTATGCTAATACATCAGTGACTAACTGACAGGTGTCAAGCAGGATCAAGTGAACAGATGGATTGATAATGGTGCCATTAAGCATTTAGGGTGCTGTTTGTTTATTAGCCACTGATAATAGTTGTGCTGCACATGCTAGCAGTTTCAGTTTGTTAAGCTCAAATATGATGCAGTAAGCACATTGAGTAAAGGTCACAGAAACTCACTCCTTAAGTGAATGCCAGCCAGAAGGCCCAGGCACCAGGGGGTCTGTCTGTAAGGACACAGCAGCAGTGCAGAAGTGATAACATTTCAGTTTATTCCAGAGTGTAAATGAAGCCTTGCTTTCAAACATGGAGATCATAACCACTGTTTCAAATTGCAAATGTTTTGTAAGCTTCTGGAAGTAATGTCAGCTCATTTACATGTGGCCAAATGTAACTCTTAGACATTGTGATTATTGCCAGAAATAACAAAAGCATAATATAATTCAAATTATTATAGAATAACAATTATTTATCCTTCGTAACTCATTTAATTAAGTGGTGAAATTGTAAACTTTCAATCAATTACATGTTGGTTTTTTTGTTTTATTATGATTTTATAGTGCTCTGAATTTGATGAAAGTTATTGTTGTGCATAGTCTTGTTAAATGAAAAGAAAATGCCTCCTTTGCATTGTTGCCATATTTTGTTATTTCTTGACTGAAACAGACATAAAATAGAAGTGCACTCACTCCAGAATGTAAATCTAATGTAAATGTGATTTGTTGCATAACTTACCATGTAAGTGAATATGTCATTGCATAATTCCATTCAAATTGTGTTAAAGATCAGTGAGTTTTTTGGTCACTCCAGAGTTGATTTTTGGTCAATTTAAAGTTAAAACAAAGTGAAACTCAGAAACCAAGAAAGTAAGAAATCAATTCATAGCAAATAGTAAGCTCAGGCTTGCCCCCGGAGGTATGTTGTTTTGTATGTTGTCTTTTTTCTTAATCATTTTATTTTACCAAATTGTAATTTCATGCAATATAAAGGCATTTATTATGTGTCTTGTTTTTTGTTGTTCTAGAGCCGAAGGTGCCATTTAAGAGGAAGCTGCAGGATGTGGAGGTGAAGGAGAAAGAGACTGCCATGTTGCAGTGTGAGGTGCCAGTGTCGACAACACAGGCCAGTTGGTTCATGGAGGAGACTCGCCTGGAACAGAATGCAAAGTACCGCATGGACGAGGAGGGCACGCTCCGTCGCCTCACCATTCACAATGTCACAACCAATGATGATGCTGTCTACATCTGTGAAATGAAGGAAGGAAGCCGCACTGTGGCCGAGCTCACTGTTCTGGGTACATTGCCAAGAGGAGACTGTTTGATGTGCCCTGTCTTAAATCTGTTTGTGGTGTGCTTATGTTTTGTTTTTTCTCACTCCTTTTCTGATAGAGACATTAGCTCAGTGACCGGCTGTTATGATGGTTATATTTCATCAGAAAACTAATCTCTGATCTGTTAGAAATATAAGTCTGTTTAGCTGCTAGAGCACACCTTACATAGAACAAGACCATTTGCTGTAATTCAGTATAAAATTTACAGTTTTTATGTCCATTGACAGGCAACATCACCAAGAAGCTGCCTAGGCGGACAGTTGTGCCAGTGAGTGATACAGTCATCTTCTGTGTGGAGCTTGAGCATCCTGTGGATGATGCTTACTGGACCAGGAATGGAGAGAAACTGAAAGAGGATTCCAGAGTCACCATTGCCCGCACACTCAAGCAATACACTCTCACTATCCGTGACTGCACTGCAGAGGACTCAGGCGAGGTGGCCTTTATTGCCCGAGACTGCAAGACCTCCACTCGATTCTCTGTTACTGGTAAAACCAAAGCTGCAAAATATAACTTGTCATCTAAATTATCATTTATCATCTAATGTAAAGAAACTATTTGGTACTATATAAAGAAACTATATGGTAACACTTTATTTGGAGTGGCCCTCTGTAGATGATTAATAAACTCATAACAGACTATCAGTAACATATCAACAACATATCAATGAAATAGCAGTAGTGAAGCATCTGAATACATAAAAGTAAATATCTTGTAGATGTACTGTTGATACATTACTTATATCAAGTAGATGTATTGTTAATATGGTACTTTTATTACACAAAACCTAACCTTACTCAAACTTACCCAAAACCTAACCCTAACCTTGGCCCTAATCCTAACTCTTTTCTGAATCTCAACCCAAAACCTAATCCTAACCCTCATATGTTTTTGACGTTACTGAGAGTCCACTGAGTGTTTGTTTCATCTAAAAAGGACCACTCAAAAAAGTGTCACCCTATTTACTTATTTTTTACAGCACCAGATTAGTAAAAGGAATAAAGCTGAGCTTCATTTTCTTTGTTATATAACACATTGTGCAGCGTAAAAAACAAACAAAGAACAGCCTACATTAAAAAAAAAGACATAACTTTTGTATATTAATTTACCAGGTCCAAGCAGTTGTCTGCTCTGCACACTGTCACAATAATACACAATAAACTTTTATGAACAAAATATGGTCAAATATTTGCTACTTCATATAATTCTATAATGGACTTTTGGTCTGTGATCTCAGCCTTGTCACTGACATAATTATTTTAATCTCTCTCAGCACCAAGGAAATATCCCCCTGATCCCCCAGTCAACCCAGTCGTTTGCAACAAGACTGACGCCTCTATTAGTTTGAGTTGGTCGCGACCAGACAGTGAGCGGCCAGTGCCCATCAATGGCTATGTTGTGGAGCAGAGGAAAGTTGGGGCTCAGACTTGGGTTAAAGTCACAGGCACGGAAATTTTGTGTAGCGGTGAATTTACTATCAGCAATATCGCTGAGGAAGGCAGCTACCAGTTCCGCATTTCAGCTGTCAATGATTATGGTCAAAGTGCCTTTCTGGAGGTCCCTGGAACATTCTACCTTGGTAAGTGGACTTTATATTTACAACCCGAACAATATATTTCAGTCAGTTAGAAATGAAAAAAAAAAAAACAGGCAGCTTTATGCCAGGGATCTTTACTGAATACATCACTGTAAAACTGCTACATACAGGGCAAAATATATGTTAGTATAGGTTAGATGTCGATATAGGTAAGAAATCTCTTGAAATAAAACTTACAGAATGTCTTTTGTAAGCTTGAAATGTCTCTGTTTAATCTAGAACTGCACAACATATTCATCTGCATCAGCATTAGCTTCATACTAATATACAATTTTTTTACATTTGTTGCCTGAAATGAAGGCATCACTCTTAAAGTCACGGTTTTGCCACTGAAAAATGTAGATGTTAATTCCTGTTTGTGGTTTGCATTGTTTTTTGTCTTCATTCAGAGCCCACAGCATCAGTAAAGAGCGGCCTGCAAAACTGCAGTGTTTCCTCTGGTGAGGAGGCCAGCTTTGCTGTGGAGCTCTCTGCAGTGTGCTCTGGTGTTTGGACCCTGAATGGCCAAATAATACGCAGTGGAGTTGACTACCTTATCACTCGCATGAAGACCATTCACACACTAGTAATACGGGAGGTTACAACAGCACTGGATGGAGCCCAGGTCAAATTTGTTGGTGGAGGATCAGAGAGCGTGTGCACTCTCAGTGTAAAATGTAAGACAAAATTGATTATGTTGGGGATGGTAGTCTGGAGGTCTCATGATATCTCTTTCTGTAATGGCATACAGTTATATCTGAAAGTTTGGGTGTCCCTGGTCAAATTACATTTTTACATTTTGGTTTGTAAATAAAAATAAGTACACAGCCTCCAGAGAGACCACATTTCTGCACATTTTAATGCAAACTTACTGCTGTTACTAATGTTGAGAAAAATAAACATGAAATGTGGCCTGTACAAAGGTTATGGTACATTTTATATAAATAGAAGAATATAAATAGAAAATCTACACTAATAGTTTCAGAAAAATGGCATATTTTTGTTTGTTTTCTGTCAAGGATATTATTTTTGCTTAAAATATCAACAAACTTTTTCGTACAGCTGTAGAAAAGAATAGAAAAGAGGAAAATAAAGCACTTTTTATGAAAACAAAGCACTGTTTTTGTAAACAATGTTGCCTCACCTTTCAAACATGAATCTGTGGAAATAGCAAGTGTGCAAATGTATAGGGACTGGGGTAGCTTGTTTACACCTTCCATTAACATGTGTATCATGTCCTGATTGTATCTTTATATACTTTGGCTGGATTCCCTTTATACTTCCCGCTAGAATGTGTCCCCGATGTGACCAGATGAGATCCGTTTTAACGTTCCTGCATAAAATGCAGAACTACACATACATCATTTGCATCCCAGGTGGCTCATCATGAACCTACTTAAAAGTATGCTTGAATAAGTGTGTAAATCTCCATTAAGGCAATGAGTAGTATATAGTTCCATATGTGTTATTTCAGTTTTGATGACTTCACTATTATTCTAAAATTTAGAAAACAGTAAAAATGAGCAAAGTCCTTCATTAGGTAGATGTGTCCAGACTTTTGATTGAATACACAAAGGCAACTAGAGGAACTGTTTTTACTAACCGTTTTGAAGTTAGTAAAACCAGGATAGACAGGTTTTTTATTTTTACATTTGAAAATAGCCCAAATTAGAGTTTTTTGGACATAAAATAAGCACTTACTTCACTGAATATTTTTATAATCATTTAAAATTGATTCTAACATTCCAAAATTAATGCAGCTGAGTCACTACTTTCATCATGCATGCAACAAGGCCATTTTGCACCATTAGTAGGGACACGTATTGCAATTTTGCTTATGTACATTGTTTTGAGTAATTTTTTTATGAATCTCATAAAGACAATACATGCATATATTAGAGTCTTACACCCTATCCATGAATAAAGTATTTTTATACCCTTTCAGCTGCTCCTGCTCGTTTCACTAAAAAATATTCTGATGCAGAGGTGTTCACATTTAGTGCCCATTCCTCTGCCCAGCTGCACACAGAGGTGTCAGATGCCAGCATTCAGGTGAGAAGTGAATTTTTGTTGTTTTATTAATGAAATGTAACATCTTACAAAATGAGTAATGCACTATAATTCACCTGTCTAAATATGCCAGTGTACACTGCATTATCATAATTATTAAGTCATCAGAGTCTGGTTTGTGCAGTTTTTCTTTTTTACATAGCTTATGTAAAGGGCTGCTGGTATTCTAAAAACAAACAAAAAATCTCACAACAATAACAGCTGAAAAAAGTTATGATATATATGAGCTTGTATAAGAAGATTAATCAGAATAAAAACAGATGGGTCCAGTCTATGTGTATGTGTATAGCCCTCATATTTTTAAATGTTTTGTTATCTAATAATATCTAATAGCTTTCTCATACTCTAGTTCCAGTTAATAGGACAAATGAACGTCCTAAGAAAGCTTGATTCAGTACAGTTTAGAGTCTTCCAACGCTTCTTGCAGAAACCTTTGCTTTCCAGATCAGAGGATGTTAAACGGATAAAACACTCTGCTTTTTATAGTTATATCTAGGGGAGTTGTACAGTAAAAATGGTCTGTTCCCTTTTAAATGTTTTTCACACCCTGTTTTCTTTGATATTTAAGATTATTGCTATTAGAAGTAGGCTGTTAAAAGAAGTGTCTGAGATCACATAAACCATGCAGATAATACAGAAACTGATACATGCGTTGAACTCACATACTTTGTCTACTTTTTCTGCTCACATAGGCTGCATAAAACCAGTCCAACAAAAATAAAAATATTAAACTAATGATTTAAATATATATTATGTTTCTTAGTTAGTCTGCATGAGACATAAAAATCCTTTTTCAGTTACACTATTTTTAATCATAATAATAAAAAAAGAAAGAGTGAATTATCTTTTTTTTTACCCCCAATCTGATCCATATATTTGGTGTACTTTTTAAAAAATTACCATTTCATACTGTGTTTAATATTGGATTATGATCTAGTTTAATTAAACAATGATTTGGCTCCGTGCCACTTTTTTTGCTGTAAAATCAATTACATTCTGAACTAATCTTTTTACCCATTTTTTCATAGTGTCATGAATATATTTCAGTTTCATGTTGCTCTAACACAAGTGCAGAAGCCTGCTTTTTTTCTCTCCCTGTTTCTGTTAATGCCAGTTTAAAAGCAGAAGTGACCAGTCACCAGTAAAGCAGAATGTTTTGCAGATATTTTTCATTTTTAACCAGTCATGACTCATGAGTAAAAAAAAAAAAACAGAGGTGTATTTTGTTCATACTTCAGAAAAAATTACTTGCATGCTCACAATTTATTATTCCCCTATTTTGAAGAAAGGTGGTGAGCTTATATACAGTGGATACTCTGTATCCGCATTGCGGATATTAGAAGGTTTCATTTTCATCTTTCATCTTCTACACTGTAGATATTGAGATCACAATGTTCATTTCAGAAAGATGTAGGTTGCAGAAAGTGCCAGTTTATGATGCCTCTACAACAGTGCTGCAAATAGAGCACAAAGAAAAAAACTAAGCATTGGAAGGGGATTGGACTTAATACAGCTTATACCTGAGTCTTTAAAATATTCCAGGATTGCCTCCAGTCTTGATCCACTGGTCGGACTTGGGACATTCTTAATATTTTTGGATTTTTTGGATTTTTAATAAAATAAAATGTATTTGGACCTATTTGCTTTTAGTACATAATATATGCATATTACAAATATCCTTAAATCCATGAGTTTTCAGCACTAACCAGTGTACCGTATGTGTTGCTGTTAGGTCACCTGGATGAGAAATGGCAAGGAACTAAGAATGGGTAAGAAGTATGAGGCTTCGAGTGTGGATTGTAGACGCACCCTGACCATTCATAATGTGACCGATGATGAAGCAGGCGTTTATGAGTGTATGTGCGATGGTGATAGGATGTCCATCCACCTCGCTGTAAAAGGTAATTTGTGCTTTCATTAACACTGAGACAGACTAAAACACTGGTCTTTATTATGAGTATGGAATGAAGAATGTAATGAGACTTTTATTTCAGAATTTAACATTGTGCTGTCAATATATTGCCAAAATTCAAAATTTAAAGGCAGATAGCACTTTTAGCATGGTTGTTTGTTAAGGCCCCCTTCTTCCTTTAACAGAGGAGCCAGCTAAGTTTATTACCAAGCCCAGGACTGAACCCCTGGAGGCTTCTCCTCTGATGGGTGATGTGGTGCTGAGCTGTGAGGTGGCATCTCCTAGAACTACTGTTGTGTGGAAGAAAGAGCAAAAAGAAATTGTGGAGGACAAGAGAACAACCTTTGTGTCCCAAGGGACACAGAGAAAACTAGTTATCAAAGGAGCTAAACAGAGCGATGAAGGACGCTATTCATGTGAGACGGCAGAGGACAAGATCACATTCCAGGTCAAAATAAAAGGTAAAAGTAGCACTAATTGGTCTGAAAATAAAAACAGAATAGAACTAATTTAACATGTCAAAAACACAGCAGGCCCATATATGGAATTATACAAAGTCTAATAAAATTTAAAAATTAACATACAGTGTACACTGATGGTTCAGTCATATCAAAAAATAAAGAGCATAAAGAACTCAATTATGTTGGTCAGACTGCATTTCTATATTCATGACTAATGCCTAATCCTCCTTATTTGAATTGTATCTTTAGAAATTAACTGTTTTGGATTAACTATTTCATGATCCTCACTAATACTTATGAGCATCCTGAAGTTGTTAAATGATCTTTCCTCTAGAAACTCGAGCCATCTTTATCAACAAGGACTCCTATCAGAGAGAGGTGAAAGTCTCTACCTTCCAGGAAGCTACACTGAGCTGTGAAGTGTCTGACTCCAAAACTGAGGTGAAATGGTATAAAGATGGCAAACATCTGAGCTCCAGTAAGACTGTTAGTATGGAGGCAAAAGGTAAAATTCGTCAGTTGGTGTTGCGCAATGTGGAAAAGACAGATGCTGGAGAGTACACCTGTGAAGTTGGAAATGAAAAGCTGTTCTTTAAGATTCAGGTTGCAGGTACGTAGTCATTTGTTTAGCTCTGAACTTCCTCAAAAAGTCAGTTATTTATTTTATACATAATATATGTACAGTTGCTGCCCCAGTCAACTTGTGTTTTGTTGGTTTTCTAAGTAAAATATACGTATTCTCTACAGAGAATACACTTCTGCACATTTCATTGCGCGATTACTGTCTATTCCTGAGCTTAACATATTGGCAAAAAACCTATAAAATGTGACCTCTGCAATAGTTACTGCACATTTTATTGTATTTTTTTTAATATGTTAAACAACTTGTCTTTGCACAAAAATGCCATGTTTAATTTTGTTCCTTGTAGATGATGTCATTTAGAAAAACAACATAATAGATCATTTGACCAGGAGTGTTCAAACTGTATGCAGTTTGGCAACAAATTTAAAACACCAAACTCCACAGAAATAGCTTTTGTCTGTATTATAATTCATTTGTAGGGTTCACTATTTGTTTGTTTACAAATACTGACTAAAATATATTTTAACTTTCCTCATTGCTTAACAACTGCCCCATCAGACACTCAAGCTGCATTCATCAACAAGGACTCCTATCAGAGAGAAGTAAATGTGTCTGCCTCTCAGAAAGCCACCCTTAGCTGTGAAGTGCCTGACGTGAAGACTGAGGTGAAATGGTACAAGGATGGTAAGCAGCTAAGCTCCAGCAGGATAGTCCACATGGAGGCAAGGGGCAAGAGCCGTCAGCTGGTATTGGACAGTATCGAGAAGAAAGATGCAGGAGAGTACATCTGTGAAGCTGGGAATGAGAAACTAGTATTTAATGTTCAAGTATCAGGTATAGAAGATTGTTTATTTGAATTTGAACTTTATGGAAAGGAGAATAGTCTGTTTGCAAATGATGTCACTGCAATGCTTTGGCACGAACTGCAGGTGGAGGGCAGGAAGAGATTTTCTACATAGGAATCACTACCATAAGCTCTCAAAATGCCTATGGTTTGCATCATCTGCGGGTGCTCAAGTCGATCTAACAGAGAAACCACAATGAACTTTTATCGAATACCAAATGTTGTGTTTTATAAGGAAGACAAATGCAAAAAATTGAGAAAAAAAAAACACTGGCAAAAATGGCTTGTGAACCTTCATTTGTGGTCGGGAGAAGCAGAGTATTGTATTTTGAACAGTTTATCTTCGGGTGTGCACTGGTGAAAGGTAAAAACAATAATTACAAGTAACGCCACTACAAATTACACAAGCGTGACTTCTCTACTCCTCGCATCCTGTGGTAATCAGAAATGTTCCAAAGCTGATGTGTTTTGTCTTATGATTTTTTCTTCTCGAATATCACTAGATCCTCTTAATTACGAGGTCATTAAAGAGTTGAAATTTGAATATTGCTACGTGTAAGCTAATGCTACTGCGCACTGGACTGACGTCATTAGACACAAGGCAGCCACCTTAAAAAATGTGAGATAAAAAGAAGTCAGAACAAAAGAAACATGTTTTTCCTGTTAAGTTGCAATGCAGTTCCGATAGAGCTTTCCCTTTTATTCATAGCTTGCTTTGAAAAGCTCTACAAACTTACCTGCACTCAGGCTAATTCAGGACAGACTCAGCTTAATATTAGTACTTACCCCCTGATAAGCTGATTTAGGCTACCAAAAGTATCTTAACTATTCTTTTAATGCTGGTAACTTTCTGATCTTTGCCAGCTTCTTCTTCAGATTTTTCTGTTCCACCCTACATGGTGCAGCAGTAACATTCTGGTGCCTGAGGTGCTATAATAACTGCTGCGCCATTTAAGTTGAAACTGGAAAATTCGAAAAAGCAGCTTGTGGAAAAAGTAGCTGCCTTCAACTTCATCGAGAGTTGAAAGGTATGAGCAGGTTGCTCTGTTTCTGCTTGACAGGTGGGTCTACATTAACTTTTTTTTGCTGTTTCACAGAACCAACAGGTCAATATTGTTTTGTACCATTTGGTAATGTTTCTGATAGTTAATCACAACTGCTGCACCACTTAATATGGAATGGGAAAATTTGAAGAAGAAGCTGGAGAAAAAGAAGTTGAATTTAGCCTCGATAGCCTTTCGATAAGGCACAACTTGTCAGAACACCGCCATATCCCGCCCTGCTTTCGTGTAGCATAGTGACATGAAATTGATGCATGGTAGCTTTAACTTGCATATAGCAATATTAGTATTATGACTCTTAAATGACATCGTAATTCAGAGGATCCAGTGATATTTGGGAGAAAAATGTACACAGGACAAAATGTATCTGGTTCTGAACATTTTAATTTACCACGGTGCAACAGAGGCGATTTTTTGAAAACCTTAGTCACTTTGGCCACGGCTAAAAACGACTAAAAATGAAAAGTTAAAGTTGTTTGTAATCACTTGCCTGTAACTTTAATTACAGAAAGTAGAAGGATGTATTTCACAAAAAAAAAAGCAAAGAAAATGTACCTAATGTAGGTTTTGGGCAGGAAAATGCTAGCATTATTGCTACGGAGTGCGGATTGTTTGGTGAGTGGGGCAGCTCATTGGCTATTCGAGCTCACTGATGTCATGAACGTAAATGAGGTGACCTTTTTTAGCTCCTATAACTCGAGTCCAAAAGCATTTAAAAATATAACAGTGTTGTTAAAATGTTTTATGCTGTTCTATGTTCAGGAAATAAATGTATTCTTTTATATTAAAAAACATTTAAGCTTTTAAAAAACTATGATTTTGCACAAATGCTCCATCTTAAGCCATTCATTTTAGACTTGCTCAGGAGCTCTAGCGTTTGAGAAATCCGGAAGGCATTACAGAGTGGTAATTCTCCCCTCTACAAGTTCTCTGCCTCCATCTCATCCATTCTGCTCATCACTTCCTGCCATCCATCTGGATTTTGCGCATCATCGTAATCATGTGACCTATTATTTTCATGGTAATGTTCAGTTGTATGACTGTTATAGTCATTGGTCTTATACGGAAGTTTGCCATTGTATGTTGTGTTGTTTTATTAAGTGGACATAAGTACGCATCTTCTACAGAGAATACACTTCTATGCATTTTAACCCACAATTACTGTTTATTTGCTGAATTTAGCATAATAGAAAAAAATCATAAAATGTGGAATATTCGAAATTTATGGCAGGCTTTTTTATGTTTTATTTTGTTTTGTTTGTATGTTAAACTCTGCAAATAAATAGAAATTGTGCACTAAATTTTGCAGAAAAGTTATACATTTATTTTTTCCCCCCTAGAGGATGTGTTACTTTATTTTAACTTAGAAAATCGTGCAATTTGATCAGGAGTGTTCAAACTTTTGCATATGGTGGTAGATTGACAAGTTAAATTTTATTTTTTTGAGAGATTTTTTGAACTTGAAGTAAGAACTGGTGAATTTGGCCCATTTAGTGTTGCATGGCTTGTCAGTTATGCCAATTAGAAGCCTTTAATTCACTGGTCTTGACTGTGTTCTATAATTGTTTGTTTGCAACTACTGAGGAAAATTAATTATCACTAAATATCCACTGCTTAACAATTATTTCATCAGACACTCAGGCTGCTTTCATCAACAAAGACTCCTATCAGAGAGAGGTGGAAGTTTCTGCCTCTCAGAAAGCTACACTGTGCTGTGAAGTGTCTGATGTGAAGACTGAGGTGAAATGGTATAAAGATGGCAAACAGTTGAGCTCCAGCAGGACTGTTCACATGGAGGCAAAGGGCAAGAGCCGTCAGCTAATATTGGACAGTGTGGAGAAGAAAGATGCAGGAGAGTACACCTGTGAGGTTGGGAATGAGAGGCTGGTATTCAAGCTTCAAGTATCAGGTATGAAGGATCTCTGCAGTTATTTGTCATTTGAACTTTATGGAAGTACTGTAGTCACATTTTAATCACAAAATTAAAAATATTAAGCTCTATAGGGATGTTTTTTTTTTTCTCATACAATAGATAAGTGCACTGTCACTGTCACTGTCACCTCCCACAAGTGAAACTAGTAGGTCAGCAGTCATGCATATTGCCAGAAGCTAAATATACCCACCCAAATATTACCTGCTCTGTGAGGGTCCATGGGGATCCTGACCACTAAAGAGCAGGGTAAAAGGGGGCTAACAAAGTATGCAGAGAAACAGATGGACTGCAGTCTGTAGTTGTAGAACTACAAAGTGTACCTATATAGTAAGTGGGGGGGGGCGGGCTGCAACATAGTGCGAAAGCCCAATGACTGAGATTTGGCGTGCAGACTGCAGGTTACCTAGCAAGGAGGTTTCTCCTCGCTAGTAGCGATGAAAAAGGAAAAGAAAAAGACAGAAGAACATTTGGAGACGAATGGACTCATTTGCATTTATAAGCAGCGCAGTTGGTTTCCTGGTACGTTAAATCTGCAACGAGAGACTGTCAAACACTAAAAGTTGCGAAGATGAAGTCGCTTCTCTTTCTAATTTTCCCGTTCCACCTTAAATGGTGCCGCATTTATCTTCGGCAAGGAGCTGGCGAATGAGAAGCGACTCGTAAAACAGCCGAAAGCTGAAGGACATTTTACAAGAAACTATTCAACTTTTGAGGAAAAGTTTTCTGGCGGAGTTGGAAGAAAAGCGGCTATAGCTAAAGCTTAAAGCAGAGTAGAGTAAGTCCGCGTTTTCGTTTATATTGTTTAGTCTTTACTAGGACATTAACACACACTGAGACATACTGGACATTAAATGTTGTGGCTCCCAATGTGGTTTGATTTTTCTTGAAAGGACAAAATGGCTCTTAACATTTGTGTTGTGACTCCTGATCTAACCTGGCTTTTAATGCAGAGGGAGCCGGTCGGATTTCTCGCTCATCCAGTTGTATTTTTGTTATGTGCCGCCACAGACTGTCCGGGCGCTGCACTTACCCACTTCCAAGTTCCGCCCTTTGCATTACGTCAACATTACGTTATAAATTAAATATTTAGAAAATCGATTTTTGATGTTGAATGAATCGATTCAGAATCGTCCACGTCCGCATCGCGATGCATCTAAGAATCGATTTTTTCCCCCGCCCCTAATATATACACATTTATACATTCATACGTCTGTTTGCAGATTTGGATATAGTTGACTGATCTGAATTTTTTATGAATAGTTACAGAACACCTCAGCATAGCCTTAAAGACTTAAATATGTTCCTTTTTTGGGAAATGTTTTGGACTACTTGATACAACCATATGAAATATATAATCACAATGGGCCTCATTCACCAACTGTTCCTAAGAAGAATTTTCTTCTTAAAACTCACTTGGTGACATTCACTAATGTTTTAATCTCACAGGCCTTCCCAATGTGTTTTACAACCTTCAAATGCCTATTTTAAAGCTAGGGCTGCAGCATGAAGTTTTCAACCTGGTGTGAGGAAATGAATACACGTCACTTCTGCTGTGCATTTGTTTTTCCAGCTAAAAAACAAGAACTTTCCGAGTAAAATGTGTTGGAGCAGTGAAGATGTTAAAATGTGCAGGGCAGAGATATTCCAGGACCAGGGTTAGGAACCATGGCTTAATGGGATAAGTTCTTAGGAGTAAACAGCGGCTTTATTACATAAAAATCTGCACTGAAAAATTTGTCTTGCAAAAGACGTTATACACTTTTTTCTTTTTCGTGAGATTTTGTGACTGTGAATAAGAAAAGGATCATGGATTAGTCATCAACTAATAAATAACATTTCCATGCAACACCGTCAGGCACCCAGGCTGCTTTCATCAACAAGGACTCCTATCAGAGAGAGGTGAAAGTCTCTGCTTCTCAGAAAGCTACCCTAAACTGTGAAGTATCTGACATGAAGACTGAGGTGAAATGGTATAAAGACGGAAAGCAGCTGAGTTCCAGCAGAACTGTCCACATGGAGGCAAAGGGCAAAAGCCGACAGCTGGTCTTGAACAGTGTGGAGAAGAAAGATGCTGGAGAGTACACCTGTGAGGCTGGAAATGAGAAGTTGGCCTTTAGGATTCTAGTTACAGGTATGGCACATTTTAATGATGATATGGTCTTTTGCATCTGGTTGGCATGGTGCACAAAATGAAAATGTCAAAAATATCATATGAAATCTTCTTTGAGATGTCAAAAAGTGATGCTATAGCCACTGTAGTTATGTTACACTCTGTACACATGTATCTGCCTTTGATTGTTATTCAAATTTGCTATGGTCAAACACTGAAAGAAGTGTGCCACTGAATTCACGTGATTTTTATGAAATATATTACTCAATTATAGGGGTGGGGGAAAAATCGATTCTTAGATGCATCGCGATGCAGACATGGATGATTCTGAATCGATTCACAAGTGTCAAAAATCGATTTTCTAAATTTTATTTGATAACGTAATGTTGATGGGACGCAAAAGGCGGAACTTTGCAAAGTGCAGAAGTGCAGCGTCTGGACAGTCTCTGGCGTGCACACTACATTAAAAGCTAGTGCAGGCGTCACAACCCAAATGTTAATAAAAGTCATTTTGTCCTTTCAACAAAAATCAAACCACTTTTGGAGCCACAACATTTTCAGCCCATTTAACCATCTTTGCTGTACATGTGCATCAGCACGTGCTAATGTAGTAGTGTAGGCTAAAAATATACAAACAAAAATGCAGACTTTGCTCTACTTTAAGCTTTAGCTCAGCTGTAACACTTTTCTTGCATTACCAGCTGGAAACTTTTCCACAAAAGTAGAACAGTTTCTTGTAAAATGTCTCTCAATGTTCTACTTTTTACAAACCTGAAGTTGCTTCTCATTCGCCAGATTCTCGTTTGAATTTTCCTTCCTGTTCCACCTTAAGTGATGCCTGAGGTGCCAGAATGTAACTGCTGCACCATTTAAGGAGGAACGGGACAATTTGAATGAGAAGCTGGAGAACGAGAAACTTCAGTTTCACGTGTTTTTAGTGTTTGACAGTTTCTCGTTGCAGATTAAATGTGTCAGGAAAACAGCTGGAGTGATTTATAAATGCAAATAAGTCTATTCATCTCCAAATTATGGATGTTCGTCTTAAATCTTTCTCTTTGCCTTTTCGTTAGCTACTAGCTACGTGAACTAGCAGTTATAAGCTAAATTAATTCCAGCGTTTAAGATCATTCATTGTTGAAACTGTGTTTGAACGATCAGCATAGCTTTATTTTACTGCAAATGAGGATTATGTTATTTTTACCGAGAAAGCTAACTCTGATGCGGAGCCACACCAGGCCAGTAAAAGAGTAGCAGGTTGTCGACCCCTGACCTAGCATGTGGAAGCACTTTGTCTTCTGTGGAGCATATTACATGTTTCTGCCTGGTTGTAGTTGCTGCCAACCAGAGGACCATCAAGCGATGTCAAAGCTTTCACCCAACTCGGAAAGGACGAAGCGAACTACAAACTCTATCACAACTTTTATTGGCAAGGATTTGCATCCGTACTCAGTCGTTGAGAACCAGCCGAGATACAGCGTCCCGTCCCGAAGATATTTATCTGACATTGTGACCCCCCCACCTCCCACTCTCTACAATGAGACCAAAACCTAAGTTATGAAATCACTGAACAAAACGGGTAGAATAGCTGTAATCTGCTGCGTGGACACCCACAGCCACGGGATCTTATTTCACCGTAACTGTGCATTTTATCGCAGATGAGTGGCAGCCTGCGTCTCATGTGCTCCAAACAAGAGTAGTGAATGAGAGTCTTCTGGTTGATATCACTTCCATTTGATTTATTAATAAAAGATATTGGAAGTATTCATAAATTCATTATGGATCATTACAGATACTTTGCATTAAAAATACCAAGTCCTCACACAGTGAGAAAAAAGAAATCCTGTATAGAAAAAAAAAAGATGCATCAAGATGCATCGATAATCGTTTTATAATCACATCGCAGCCCTCAGAATCATAATCAAATCGAATTGTGAGGTGCCTAGAGATTCCCACCCCTACTCAATTATTTCTTGCTGCTGATGTAACGTATTTCAATCATATGGAAATTATGTAGACATATGAATCAAATAAATTCAGTGCCTCTCTTTTTTAGTGTATAAAACATGCCTTGAAATGGCCCCTTCAATCTTGTTTCAATTTTGTAGTTATTCTTTTTAAATTTCTTGGTTTCATACCTTCTTCTTAATGCTTCCTGTCTCTACAATGTGAATCAAAAGTAATAGCAGCATGCCGATGATGAATCTAGATGTTTTATAATTGTCTCTTTAGAAAGTCAAGCAGCTTTCATCAACAAAGACTCCTATCAGCAGGAGGTGAAAGTTTTTGCCTCTCAGAAAGCTACACTGAGCTGTGAAGTATCTGACATAAAGACTGAGGTAAAATGGTATAAAGATGGCAAGCAGCTGAGTTCCAGCAGAACTGTCCACATGGTGGCAAAGGGCAAGAGCTGTCAGCTTGTGTTAGACAGTGTGGAGAAGAAAGATGCTGGAGAGTACACCTGTGAGGCTGGAAATGAAAAGCTGGTGTTTAAGATTCAGGTGGCAGGTAAGTTTTTGTTTTTTTGCAACATCTCTGTGAACTGGTTAGTAACTAATGCAGCTTTAGACCATTATACAGTATGTGTAGCTAAATAAAAGTTTTGGTTTCATTGTTCCAGTAGTAAGCTATTGGAACTGTTAAATCAAAGGTTGTTTTTCTTAGGCTGTCATTTAAGTATGATCATGTTAATTGTTAGCTTTTATTTCTGAGTGTTTTTTCTGTAACACATATTAATTCCAAAGTATTGGAGTTGTTTCCTGAAGTACTGAAATAGTTGGCATAACAGTGGTTTTGGTTACAGTTGCAGTGACTGAACACGCAAAGCTGTTGACTTAAACACTATAACTGCCTATGATCAGAGAAAAAGAAAAATCTGACTTCTGAAGAAAAAAATTCACTATGAAACAGTACAGATAAATGTAAAAATTCAAAAAGTAATCTTGCTATATTTATTTTAATATTGATATTACATACAATGTAAAACAATTCTCCAGTCACATTTGTATGTTCAGTGTATTTTTAAGTAATTATGAATTGTACTAAAATTATCAAATCCAGCTGTGGTTAAATTTAAGATTTGATGATGCATTGAATAATTTCTTGAGGAATTGTATTCGTATTGTTGTAAAGACATAGTTCATGTATGTCCCTCTGATTCCTTCCCATTTTCTTTCTGTAGATGTCTCTGCTAAATTCCAGAAGAAATCAGTTACTAAAGAAGCTATAGGGGTGCGAGAAATGGAGAAGATTATACTAACCACTGAGGTGACATCGGAAAATGCAAATGTTAGTTGGTTCAGGGATGGAGTACAGCTGAAAGAAGGCGATAGGTATGAAATGAAGAAAGATGGTCTCTCTCGTGTTCTCATCGTTAAATCTTCTGAAGCAAAGGATAGTGGCACTTACATATGTCAAGTGGCTAATGACAACATGGAATTCAAAGTTTATGTAAAAGGTAAGACAGACATGGCATATGCTGAAGTATACATGTAACCTTTTTTCATGGAGTCCCCTGTGATGACTTTTTTTCCCTTCTGTACGTGCCCACAGAGGCTCCTCTAAAGTTTGTGGTTAGGCTGGAGCCAGTATCTGTAGCTCTGGAGGGCACCATGACCTTGTCCTGCCAACTGAACAGAGCTGTAGGTGACGTTCTCTGGAGACACAATGGCAAGGAAATCAAGCCTGGTGGAAGGTTTACTATTCGTGTTGATGGAGCACACCGCATAATGACCGTGTCTTCTGTAGTCCAGGAGGATGAAGGAGAATACAGCTGTGAATGCAAAGATGACAAGACCACTGCCATGGTCACCACTAAAGGTGAATTTTAAGCCAGTAACAGAATCACCACAATTTTATGAGTTTCAGTGTAATAAACAATAATTTTATCTTAAAAATTTGTAATGATATAAATTTTATAGTAGTTATTTTACACAAAAACATAATTTTAATTTCTAAAGAACGACATCTGATTTTTTTTTCTTGATTTCTAAATGTGACAACTTTATTTGGTGTTATAGCACCACGGTTGGTGAAGTTCATCTCCAAGTTGAACAACGTTGTTGCAAATGAAGGCAAGGATGCCATTTTTAAATGTTCCATCACCCCTGTGGATGTAAGCGTGAGATGGCTTTACAAAGGCGTGCCTGTAACTGCTGGGTCCAAGTTCAAGATTGGTCATGGAGGCACCAGCCATTCTCTCTCTATAATTGCCGTCACACCTGAGGATGCAGGAGAGATCAGTGTAGATGCTGAGAGCAAAGTATCTACAGCAACTCTACAAGTGCAACGTAAGACATGCAAATATGACTATGTTAAAAGTAATTACTAAGCTGATGTTTAAAGTAATTACTTACTAAGCCTATTACAAGCATGAAATGTTACCTGACTATCATTTGCGAGATAAAATAATTGTGATTTGTGTTTTTTTTTGTTTTTTTTATGCATGTATTAAAGTACAAGCCTAAATGGGCTACATTGGCTGATTAGAAATCTTCCTACCTTAGTAACTCCCAACTGTGGAGGAACAAAGCTTAAGTACATTAAGCAAACATTACTCAACACTGCCCTTGACATTCACAATTAGAATGTTTATTTTTTCAAATGAATCATGATGTCTCAGTAAATATGTTTTCTGCTTTCTTTTGTCGACATGTATTTGCTTCAACCCAACTGATTGAAACAAAGATAATTGCAATCAGTTCAGATAACTATGATCAGGTGAATATGTAATAATTATCACAGGCTTATAACATACATATTTTGTTTGTGTGGCTTTACCTTAATATCTCAGTCAGGAGTCTGCAACTGACAGGTCAGTTTTTTGTACTACAGTAACAATGTTATAAGAGTACTACCACTGAAACATTTTGCTTCACCCATTCACCCCTCAGAGCTCCCAGTTACCTTCAAGAAGAAGCTTGAGAACATAACAGTTCAGGAACAAGACACAGTGCAGCTGGAAGTAGAATTAAGCAGGCCATCCAGTGAAGTGAGGTGGATGAGGAATGGTGTGGTGCTGCAGCCTGGAGGCAATCTGAAGATACAGACTGATGGTGCCAAACAAATGCTGATCTTCAAGAATGTGACCTACGCTGACCGAGGCCTCTACTCCTGTGAGACCCTAGACGACAAGACTCAGGCCAAACTCACAGTAGAAAGTACGCCTTACTTTGGCATAAATATGCTTAAAACTTATTTATTGTTACTTTCTGCAGCTAAGGTCTTCTAATTAATAATATTTTTAACATTTTAAATATTCAAAAAACTTAAAACCTAGGAGTCTTCAAGTCTTTAAAACACACAGTTCAAAGACTGCTATTTTTATTAAAACTGTAATTCTATAGCTACAGTCGGTAGCCCTAACCACTTAGATACTTTCTGCCTTGTATTTGTTGTTACACTCATTTTCAATGGCTCTCTCCAATTTTGACAAACAGTGAAGAAGATTCAGATGGTAAAAGGCTTGAAGGAGGTAAAAGCTCAAGAACAGGAGACAGTAACACTGGAGGTAGAACTTAACCAACCTGATTTGGAGGGTTCCTGGAGCAAGGATGGCCAAAAACTGAGAACAGGTCCCAAAGTCCTCATTACCACTCTGGAAAATAAGCATTCATTAACCATGTCGCAGTTAAAGATGGAGGATGGTGGCATCATCACTTTCCAGGCAGAAGGTGTCCATACGTCTGGAAAACTCATTGTGATTGGTATGTTTATGCTGAACCTGAAGAATCTCTTGATGTTCATTACAGATACTGGGGTCTACATTTCTGAGCTGCTTCTTTTATTTTATATAGAACCTGCTGCAAAGATCCTCAAACCTCTAGAAGATGTTACAATCCCAGAAAAGGAAAAAGTCATATTTGAGAGTGAAGTGTCCAGACCAAATGCTGACGTTAAGTGGTTTAAGGTATACAGAATTCATTTAACACCCTGAAATTTTTTCAAATACTGTGTCTAAAATATAATATTTGTCATGAAATGTGACATTTCTCAGGATGATGAGGAGCTGAAACCAGGGAAGAAATATGGAATGCATTCCCAGGGTCGCAAACGTAGCCTTATCATCCAGAAGTGTTCTTATGAAGACCAAGGCTTGTACATATTGAAAACAACTGATGACAACACGTCAGCAAAACTGACTGTCCATGGTACAAGAAATTTTAAAATTATACAAGATCTTAATTGTAGTCTTATCTCATTTTTATTGACAAAACTATGAACGTTTCAGGACATTTAAATTTATTCAACCTTTCAACATTCTTCCCAAATCTCTTATTGATCATTAATATGAATGAAAGGTCATCATGTCAGGAAGCAGTATGCCAGTTTTTTTTTTTTTATCATGTTGGTTTCTGTTTCTGTGCTGTCTATTTTAGAACCAGCTTTAAAGTAAAATCTTATTTTTGGTTTTCCCACAGCCAGAGATATTAAGATCATAAAGAAGCTGCAGGACTTAGAGGTAACAGAGAAAGAAAGTGCAGTGTTTGTCTGTGAGGTGTCTCATGATGAGGTTGAGGGCCAGTGGTATAAGGGTGAGGTCAAACTCAAACCTGGGGACAACATCAAGATAAGACAAGAAGGTGAGTCAAACTCTTTTTGGAAAATCTAGACCCAGAATCAGCCAATATTTGCTCCTGACAAGCAACCTGTAATCAGTCAATATATTTTGTTTTATCTGTGTTACGATTTTATGACATCAATAATGTGAGCCAGCCAAATACACAAGAGTGGAAAGTACTTCATAACTGTAGACATAACAGAAGATTTATACTTTGCTCCATTTTGCAACAGGGAAAAAAATTTTACTCTTCACATTTTCATTTTGCCTCCAAGGCCAGGAGATTTTTCCCTTTTTTTTCTTGCCAATTAGCTGAGCTCCTGTGAAATTGGATTTTTTTATTAAAGCATCAACTACAGTGCAAACTTATCAACTTGTCAGTGTAAAATGATACACCTGCAAGGTCTCCACCTACGCTAATTTGCCTTTGAGAGCAGAATACTGCCACCAATTAGTCACCACACCAAACACTATGGGAGGCAAATCCAGCCAAAAAAGAAATTAAAATTAAAACAATAAAATGTAAATGCAAAT